>JAHLJS010000262.1:0-50000 GCA_038502445.1 Eremochloa ophiuroides
AAACAATTGGATAATTTTATAGAATTTCTTTTCTAATAAAATGATATAAGATTTATCGTTTATTCCAAGTCATGGGGGATTAAGAGGCTCACAGCTCACTTGGGGCCTCTAATTGGTAATAATTAATAATATATTTAATATTTGTTTCTGGACACAAAGTACCCGTAGTACTTTTTTTTTATTCACAGAGTACCCGTAGTACTAATTACATTTCATCCATGAAAAAAAAAGTCACCGTTCAATTTGTGGCTGAGCGTGTGCAAGCTTATAGGGTTTGGTGTCTTCGGCTTTCCATGCATATATATATATTCCGCCTTTCAGCAAAGGTTTCGTGTTAGTCCTACACTTGACAACCAGAAAGTAGTCAAAAGCTTTTGCACCGTCCCAAAAAGAGAAAATATGCTTTTCACCAGATCGAATTTGAATTTAGATTAAAAAAGGGGTCATGTGCCTGTCCATATGCGTCAAATTTTCATTAAGGCAGCGTTTTATTTGTTGCCTTGAGCTTTTCTCTGGTTTCCAAGATATATATGGTCTTGCAAAAAGATGTTTTTTTTATGTATGAAGTTGCACACCGGCTTTTTAATTCTAGAAGTATTCCTTCAAAGGCTTCACACACATTTGCTTCATTCACAACTGAAATGTCACATTGATTAAGAGCCGCCTCATGCTTTGCATTGTCTCTTATAGAACATATAAACACCGTACCCTTTTGTTTCATCTATTAGAGTTTACAATTTCTATAATTACAAATGTATTGCACATTCCTAGAGTTATTATTTTGCATCTAGTACTCCCTCCATCCAAAAAAAACATTGATTATTCTAAGGTCAAGTTATCTTAAGTTTAAGTCAAGCTATCTTAAGTTTGATCAAGTCTAGAAGATATCAATATTATCAAAATAATATCATTAGATTAGCATAAAACATGTTTTTACATAGTTACCTATTTGGTGTCATAAACATTAATAATATTTTCTATAAACTTGATGAGCTTACCAATAGTTTGACTTAAGGCAAAGGTAGAGTGTAATTTTTCAGAGAGAGTAGTAGATATTACAAGATATATTATTTGGAAAGATGCATATACTGTGATTATGGATTTGTATAGCCTCGTTGAAATCTATATAAAGTAGGATATTTTTGGTCTAATCTTTGTGATAGAGGTCGATCCTACCATGACAATCATGACCTTCAAGTTCTTGTGATGTATTCTAACATTTTCATAGTTGTAGCATGATCAACATTACGTCAGTCGAAGCTGACGAGTTCACTCAAGCAGATGCTAACCCTTTTGCTGACATTCGCCAAAAAAAAAAAACCTTTTGTTGACAGAATGTAGTCGGGAGATGGTGCTGTTATACGCCAAGGCACCAACAAAAGAATGCACGGACAAAATCATCTTCTCTCAGAGAAACACCACTAATAATGATGTGTACGATATGGCCAATGGCCTCACAGGCGGTAGATAGTGGTGACTCCCATTAAAAAGACAACAAAGAATCAGACGAAGCCACTGCACCGTGATTGAGGAGGACCAAGCAGGTTCAATTCCTACAAATTTAAACCCGTAGCAGAATTTTTTACTAGCTGCTTCGATCAGAGAAAAAAACTTGCTAGAATCTGATTGTGTGGGGTGTCTTTACTCAAAACTTCTTGTAGACAAGGCTTAAACCTCAGACAAAATGTTTAAGAGCTATAGTTTCACCAGACCTACACTGAAAACTTTGCAACAAAGTAGATCAAATGAAATCTTCGGAGAACAACAAACAAAGCAAAAACACAAGTAATAATGCAAGAGAGTTAAGATTAGTTTTCCAAAGTTCGACCACCTTCAGCGGGTATCTAAATTGAAAGGATCGAGGATGTCCAAGAGAGGGGGTGAATTGGGCTTCTAGTAAATTTTTTGAAATACAATTCAACCTATCATAATTTAGCCCAACTTCACCCCATAAGTGCACAAGTGTGATTCTATCCTAAAACAAGTTGTGCAACTTAGAGTTAAGTTCTATTCAAGCCATTCTACTCTAGGAATTGAAAGTGTGGAAAGTAAATACAAAAAGTAAAGAGATAGAAAGTGTAAGCCAAATTTTTCCTGAGGTATCGAGGAGTCGGCACTCCCCACTAGTTCTCGTTGGAGCACCCACGTAAGGGTGTAGCTCCCCCTTGATCCGGGCAAGGATCAAGTGCTCTCTACGGGTTGATTCTTTGCCTCTCCAGCGCGATAAATCGCCCACAACCGCTCACAAACTTGACTTGGGCCACCCACAAGCTCTCGAGGTGATGACCAAGCCTCCAATCGCCACCGAACCGTCTAGGTGATGCCGATCACCAAGAGTAACAAGCCTAAACTCTCACTTGACCAAGAACAAGGCCAAAAAGATGGATGGATGCATACTTATCACTCTTGATCTTGCTCTAGTGCAGCAAGCTCTCAATGGATGTTTAAACCACTCACTACACAGGGCTCTTGTTTCTCACAAAGTCACAATGGTTGCTTCAGCTGAAAAAATGGGCAAGAGCGCTAGCATGAAGGTGATGGTGAAGCATAAATACTTTCCTCTCCAAAACTAGCCGTTTGTACTGTTTTTCAGCTTCCTGTGAACTGTCGGACCCTACTGTGGTGCCTCCATCGAACCAAAGTCCTCAGTCCGACTCTCACACACGGCATGTAGCTATTACTGTGTCAGAGGAGCGTCGAACGCTGGCCAATGGTCCAACGCCTACCGTCGGACACAGTCCGACGCTCTCTGAGTCTCCTGTGAACTCTCTAGAAGTGTTGGACTTTCACAAGCATTGGTCCGACGCAGGACTATTCACACAGTCCGATGCCCTGCTCTCTCTCTGGCACTGTCAGACTGGCCGATATGGTCTGATGACCACCCAGACCAAGGGTCGATGCTTCCTAGCACGTGAGAAGCAACCAGGGGCTGCCACGTACCCGTCGGACTCCGAGCAATGGTCCGACGACCAGCCTGATCAGGGTCCGACGCCCTAAATGTGATCAAAACTTCACCGAATCGAAAAATTTCTAAAATGAAGTTTGAGCCTCCCTCTCAAGAGTCTCTCTGAGCCATCTAGAGCTAAGTTTGACAAGTGTGCATCACACCTAAACTCTTCAACCTTACCCTAGGTCAAGCTACCCATCCATGCCCCTCTTAATAGTACGGTTAAAGGAAAAACAAAGTCCTAAACGACTCTAGATGCCTCTCAACTCCAATTGGCACCTAGACCTAGTCTATCTTGACCTTATCGTCCATCCTTTGAAAACGAAAACGAATTCCACCATCCTAGGGAATGAACCTGCATAATAATATGACCTAACCTCTATGTTATCTTTAAAAACACACGTTAGTCAAAATAATCTTCCGTTGTCATTAATCACCGAAACCACTAGGGCCTAGATGCTTCATACATATTTGTTGAGAAAGCTCTAGGAGCTAGGTCTTTTTTAACACCACTTTCCCCGTTCCATTGTCTTACCTCCACTACTACATAAACTTTTTTTAGAGGTGGATTTTTTGTTTTGTTTTTTGATTTTAGAGACGAGCAAGCCATCCTCCTCTAATCAATGGTTATTGTTAAACCAAAAAATTATATCCTTTCATAGCACCCAAACTCATGACCAACAACACAACACTAACACTACTATAGTTTCAAACATCACTACCGGTCCATCACTGTCAGATTGTGTTGGGCCAATAGTGATAAAACTTCACTGCCGGTTCAAGCTCTGAGTAGACCAAAAATGATTGGGTTAGGGGCTCTACCGGCAGTGAAGCTCAATAGCACTGTCGGTTCTAGCTACCAACCGGCAGTGTTATTGAGCTTCACAGCCGGTTTGTGGTCTAAACCGCCTGTGATATGTCCACAATATATATAGCTCGACCTTCCTCCCTCCTCTGTCCTAACGGAACAAAATAGTGTGGCGCGTTTTCTGCCTTCCACTCTATTGTTGCGGCCGCTCTTCACCGAATTGCTCAAAGAAATTCTTGGATGATCAAGCATGGCCACGATCTTCTAGTTTATGGTTAGTAACAGACATACTCCTTTGGATTTGTAGGTTTATATTGCTTTTGTGTTAGGAGATTGATTCTTATTGTAGTTGTTTAATTTATCCATTTTAGAGAGCACGTTTAAATTGGATCTTGAGCAAGGCATCAAAATTGTGGTAAATCTACCTTTGAGAAGCCAACTAAATTCGAATTTTATGTGTACAAACCATTGTTTGGAGCTATATTGTTGTTCATGACTAAGGAATATTTTTGTTGTAATTTGTGTCCATTTTTATGTGAGATGTTGTAGAATAATTATTTTAGCAATTCTAATTTTATGAGGTTACCATTTTCTACATTTTATTTGTGTAGATAATTGGTATTCGAAAAGGGTGTGTAATTCCATGTGAGACTTACAAATCCATTGTTTAGAGGTACATTGTTGTTCGAAAAGGTTATGCAATTAATGTTGTTTACGATGAAGCCTTAATTCTTTTTAGATTTTTTTGTCTCCATTTTTACATGGCATGTTGTAAATCAATTATTTTGTATGGGGATATCTATTTTAATTTTTATAGTGCGAACAATTTCAATTCGACCAATTTCAATATTTATCGAAGAATACATTATGCTTATGTGCTTCAAATAATTTTGTTCAGAAAAGCTCTTATTATAACTTTCCTATATTTCTTGTGCCCATTTTACCTCTGCAGATATGGATCGAGGGTGGATGTATGATCTGTCATATACTGACCGATGGTACTTGACGGGCATCGATGATTTCATCAAGCTCACCAGAGCCAATGCTGGGGACTTACAACCTGTATTCTGCCCATGCAAAGATTGCAAGAATACAAAAAAATAGAGTGACATGAAGCATATAAGATTACACTTGATTATCAGTGGGTTCATGAAAGACTGCACGATTTGGACTTTGCATGGGGAGGTTGGTCAAAATGTTCTGCAAGAAAACAATGATGATGTGCCCATGCCTAGCGTATCCTTATACAAATTTCTGCCTACTGATTACATAGAACCTGTGCCTACCAATGATAATGTGTTTAAGAATACGTTAGCTGACGGCATAAAGGAAAATGATGACATTTCTCAGCTCCTACATGATGTTCACGACAGATTCCTTAGTGCTACGTAGCTGAAAAACGGGAGATAATAAGAAAGGATGCACAAACATCATTGTATCTGACCTGCCTAATAAGCAAATGGGAAGCCAACATCATGCTATTAGAGTTCAAATCAATGAATGGATTGAGTGATAAATGAACTTAGATGAAAAAACTTCAACCACAAAATTTTAAATCTTGTCAAGCATTGTAACTTTGGTATATGATATCTCTCCATCTGTTATTGTTTGAAAAATTTGAAAAAAATGAAATATCAAAATATGTAAATCTAAAACAAATATTTGAGATACTAGACAACTTCAAATAAAATACTTATAAAAGGAAATAATTAGATCAGGACGTCCACAACAACTTTGGAATTAACACGGTAAACATTCGAGATCATTTAGGAATTCACAATTTTGAATTTCAAAATCTATGAATTAGAAACATATATTGGGACTATGAATGACTTCAAACAAAAAAACCCTTTTCAAGTGCATGTTATAGATTGTATTGAGAACTAGACTTTAGTATAGAACATGCCAACATAAGAGGTTGTTTGAAAATTTAAAATTCCATATTCCAAAATTCGTGAACTTTTAACAGTATTTTGGGACTCAAAATGGTTTCAAATAAAAAATTTTCAACTGCAAATCGTATATCACATCGAGGGTGATAATTTTAATATAAATTTTGTCTCCATACGAGTTTAATATGAAATGTCACGAAGTATTTAATTTTAATACAACAATATATAGAGATGGACATCTTAAGGTGTCAGCCATGAAAGTCGATTTAGAGATGGGTGCTTACAATGGCCACCTCTGTCAATACAAATTTTCAAAGACGGGCATTTTAAGATGTCCACTTCTAAAACTTAGTTTATAAAGGATGAACGTCATAAGAGACCTCCTCTATTATTGATGATTTTCGAAGATAATTGCCTTAGGACCAGGGCTAGAGCCTGGATTCGGATATAGAGGAACAAGTTCAAAAAGTGTTGAGAAAAATTATACGATTCCACCGCCAGATCTTGATCTTGGGTTTAACAAATACAGACTTTGATGATGGCTAAAAAGTTATAATAAATCGTCTACCTGTGTAAATGATTTTCAGATGCGAACATTTTCTTAGAAGCCTTTGGACCATTACGAGGTCGCTAGATATATCCGGCTCTGTTAGTTAAAGAGTTTGTCCCTTAATCGTTTTGTGGTAGTGTTCTTCTCTTACAGAAGTGTATCCTGAGTATTCCTTTTTTTTTCGACGTGTATCCTGAGTAGGGATGAAAACGGATCGGATACGAACGGATATTACTGATATCACATTTGTTTTCATATTTCTGGTCGGATTCGGATTCGAATACGGATAGTGTCAGCTATGCCGGATAAGATACGATTGGGTGTCGACATCATAAATATACGATTTGAGTATTCGGATACGGATACGGTCTCGGATGTTGAATATCAGGACTCGGATACGGATAGATCTGAACACATCTAAACGAATTCGGTCGAACGGACGGTCGGATAAATATCCGTACCATTTTCATCTTTAATCCTAAGTATTCACAACCTTCCTATGACTCACTGTACATTGGGAGCTCAATGGGTAACACCTATGAGCTACCTATGAGCTGTCTAGGAGGGTCCACCTCCAAGAATATCAAATGTTTCACAAAACTCTTTATGAAAACCTGCAAGTGCTTAAGGATTGCCTCATGACCCTGGTTAATTATCATCGTCCACTTTCACTACCGAGAGCCGAAACTGGCAGGCGACGGAGGTCAATGAAGCCAGTTGGACCAGCATTCTATAGTACTGTGTTCTATTTCCAAGACTTTGAAACGTAATGAAACCGTCGTTCAAGGTGCAATCCCGTACATCACTTAATTGCTATAGCTAAGCTACGAAACCCTCGGCATCGGCAAAGAAAGGTCGTTCTAGGGGCTCGGCTCATTTGCAGTTGTTTTAGATCCGTTAACCATGATTTGGACGCGAATGCCACTGCACTCTTCTATTATCTGTGCACAATTAACTCGGCCCCCTTCGGTTGCCGTTCCCTCTGTGACCCCAGTCGCTTCGTCACCCGCTTTGCTTCGTCTCTCTCGCTTGCCATGAAGCCCGCTCGCGCCATGGAGGTGGTGTCAGACTCATGAGTTGGAGGAGGTGCCGCCGGACTCTGAGCTGGCGCTGTGGGTCGAGTCAGAGGGGCGGTTCCCTGATTGATAAAGATAAACAGAAAAAAATACAACCTAATTAATCACTTCTTGGAATATATGATAAATGATGTCCTAAACGAATGGTGTTGTTTCAGTCGTCAATGCAGTTATACGAAGAACTCTAGATGACATGATACTCCTTCCATTCCATTGAGACTATCGTTTTGGACTCCGTACCATCTAGTTTTATTATTCGTCTTATTCAAAATTTTTATATAAATATTATTTATTTTATTATAACTTTAGAGATATTTTAATAATATTTTAATTATTTTATTATTCGTATAAAAATTTCAAATAAAATGAATAGTCGAACACGAAGTTTAAAAAGTAAAAAACGACGGTCTCAATGGAAGAGGGAATACTCTTTATCAACAGATAAAATGAAATGTTCCATGGGTGCGTTAGCCGCCGGGTCCACGACTAAGTTATATAGTGGCCGGTGGTGAGTGGCCAGTGGCCATCTCCGTTCATTACGCGGGCCGAGGCGCGCCAGATGATTAGACTCCAAATCTCTATCTTTTATCTACAACTAATAAGACTAAAGGGTGGACACTTTTGATAAGGCAAATGGTTTGGCTCTGTCCCTCTGCCTCCGCCTGCGATACGATGACTGAAGGACACGCGCCCGCGTCGTGCGATACTAAACGGGAAAGCAGAAACGCACAGATACTTTGATTGCGGCGCTCTCTCCCTCCGCAATACTAATGATTCGCCCAGTAACTAATCGAGAAACAAGGAGCCAATCACGGTGCCAAGAATCGTGGCACGCTATACGTCTCCACCAGCGAGAAAAAAAAACAAAACAAATTGGCAAATTAACACAAAAAGTAAGGAAATGATTTCTCCTGATACGGAAGGGAAGAAACGGAACGGCAGATGAGAAATAACGTGTGACAACAACACAAAAAAATATGCACATAATTTCTCCCATCACCACTAGCAAGAAAGAACGTGCCATACCATCTCCTTCGTCACCGTTCATGATCAGCACTCCGTTGTCGTCGCTGTTCGTGATCAGCACCGGTAGCATGGTACTGGGTGTCAAGGTCGACAAGGGCACCGTCGAGATCACGGGCACCAACGGCAAAGCACCCGACGCCCAGGTCCGCGCCACGCCCCGCCCTGCGCCCGCTCTGGACTCATGCGCCGCCGCCTAGGACGCAACCTGATGTGCCGCCGCTTCGGACACAACCTGATGCGCCGCCGCGCGTTCATCCAACACTGGTTCGTGCCGGGAGTCACGTGTCCGCCTTCCCTCGACGTTGTTCCATCCTTGCGCTTCGCCTGCTGTCGCCGATGGTCCGTGTAGGTACATCAATACATGTATCCGCAAACAACTCCAAACTTTTTTTTTCGCTCCATTGGTTCTTCATCGGTTTGCACTACGACTGCGCAGGGACGAGCGCCAGCGGGGATTCGCCCACTGGGACTGCGCTGGCAGGCCAGCGACCAAGCGTCCGTCTCGTTCGCAACCAATCTACCTTCCCCGCCTACGCCACAGCTAGAAATCTTCCTCATCGCCATTCGTGATCAGCACTCTGTCATCATCGCCGTTCGTGATCAAGCACTTTTGAGCTCGCGGAGACCAATGGCCTTCAAAGCCGCCAAGCCCACCTGCACGGCGACGACTTCACTATCCAACAACTATTACGGTCCTCCTTCTTTAGGCAGCCGCAACGGGCACGCGCAGCACGTCAAGGGAACTCCTGAAGAGCAGGTCCTCACCACGTTCTGCCGTTGCCGCATCGTCGTCATGGTCCAGGTCTGACCTCTTTTCCTCCTCCATATTTCGTTCATGATATGTGTGGGGTCGCTGTTTAGCTAGAATTTTATTTTGTAGTGTTGGAGGCGGGTTGCTCCTCCATTGTGGATCAGGGATCGTTTGATGCATGAGTCCTGTGCTTGTTGATTTCATGCATCAGAATCTGTAATAGAACTAACAGTCTCACACTCTGATCTTTAGTTAAGAGCTCAAATTTTATTTACTTCACATGTTTCTAGCGATTCACATGACGTCATCAAATGATACAAGTCTTAGATAAGAATCTACAATGCACTAGAACACCCTTGTTGACGATTACTGCGACAACATCTAGGATTTCTCAAATAATGCAAATAACTCGGTCCTAGTCTTGCTATACTTTAGCTTTCGATTAATGAACTCTAGATAGTGCTATTTTTTTCAAAATGAATGCCATTGGTAAGTTACTAGAGATGTCGTTGTGTGGGCATTCGAGTAATGACCCTTTCTGAAACATTAAAAAGGGCATTTCAATAACCTTACATGACAAATTTTTGCCTTTTTTGATTAAAGACAAATCTCACTTTAACATAGCTATTTATTTTTAACGTAATGTTATCTTAACGTGTGATTCATATGTTTATCATATATTATTATCTTATCATGCAATTCGTGTGTTTTTAGTATAAAATTTTAGTTGTCCCGTAGCAACGCACGGACACACTACCTAGTACAACTAATAAAATTAAAGAGTGGACATTTTTTTTTTGGTGAGGCAATAGTTTCGCTCTGTCGCTCTGCCTCTGCTTGCGGTGCAACAACGGAAGGACCACGCGCCCGCGTCGTGCGATACTAAACTAGAAAGTGGAAAATGCCCAGATGCGTTGATTGCGGCACTCTCTGCTTGGACGAGTTGGAAGCAAAACGAGAAACACCAATCACGGTGCCAAGAATCACAGCAGCTGCGTCCACCAGTGAGAAAAAAAGGGAAACAAAACAAATTAGCCAATCAACACAAAAAAGAAGGAAATAATTTAGGAAAGACAGAACGCCGGAGGAGAAATAACGTGCGGCAACAG
Source organism: Eremochloa ophiuroides (assembly GCA_038502445.1). Lineage (NCBI taxonomy): Eukaryota > Viridiplantae > Streptophyta > Magnoliopsida > Poales > Poaceae > Eremochloa > Eremochloa ophiuroides. The sequence continues at coordinate 10,160 of JAHLJS010000262.1, forward strand.
CCTTCACCAGCGAGAAAGAACGTGCCACGCCATCTCCTTCCTCATCGTCGTTCGTGATCAGCACTCCATTGTTGTCACTGTTTGTGGTCAGCGCCGGTGGCGTGGTACCGAGTGTCAAGGGCGACAAGGGCACTGTCGAGATCGCGGGCACCAACAGCAAAGCACCTGACACCTAGGTCCGCATCCCACCACGCCCCGCCCCGCTCTGGAATCACGCACCACCATCGTCGCCCTCTTGCTCACTCAAGGAGGTGCGTGCTAGCACTCGCCCTCTCCGAGTTCTTCTCGTCCGCGCCCGCCTGCAGTAACCGGTGCACTGTACCCGGCACAGTCGCGGTCGTGCCCATGCACACAGTCACGGAACAGCCGCCCCGCCCTGATCCTGCTTGCGGCCGCTTGCTCCAAATCCACTCAGCGGCAGACGCGGGTGAGGCATCCCGACAGCGCGGCATCCGGCGGCGGAGGCGGTGCGGCATCAAAGAGGCATCCGGCGGCAGAGGCGGTGTGGCATCGGCGTGAGGCGGAAGCGGTATGGCATCGGTGCGACGTACGGTGGCGAAGGCGGAGGCATTGCGGCACCGGAGCGGCATTCGGTGGCGGAGGCGGTGCGGCATAGGAGCGGCGTACGGTGGCGGAGGCGGTGCGGCATCGACGTGGCATGCGGCGGCTGAGGTGGTGCGGCTTCCCAACTGCGGCGGCACGACGTCCGGCGGTGGAGGCAGCGCGGCCTCGTGGCAGAACAGTCGGTCCATGCGTTTTCACGTCCAATGAGAATGTGCCCCTGCTTTTCTTTTTTTCATCCTCTTAGATGCGGCAAAATAAGACCATCGACATAGCATGGACATAGCATGGTCATTGGCTGATTGCCATTATTTCTATCAAGGTGAAATAAATAACAGGTTCTGATAGTGAAATTTTTTAGAAGGATATCTTGAGACCAGCAGCGGGAGTAGCCTAATTAACCTGAAAATCAAATGCATATACAAATTCAGAGTACTTCATATCTTGTGGCTGCATCTACTGGATGTATAATTCGTTCTTTCTAGGTGCCTAATATAGGTTAGCAAGCAATGTCATAATTGAGAACTCCCATGCAGCATGACTGATACTGTAGCAACCAGAACCACCTTCAGTGAGACTCCATGTCCTAATTTCCGGTATGGTCATTAAAATGAAATTACAAGATTACAACAAGTAAAGTTTGTATGACCTTAAACCTCATCCCTAGAAGGTACTAAACTCATTTCTGATCTTAAAGCACTATATTTGAACGTTGTCATAGACATTATTGTAAACATGTGATCAAGCAGTCACTTGCTATCAAATCTTAGCAAGGTATCTGTAGGCTCGAAAGTATCATTACTACTTAAAAAAAAAATCACATCTGAATTTGATGACTTTAATTCTACAAAAATTGATAGGTAAATTGTCTCAAACAAATGCATGGATCTTACATAGGGAGTCAACAAGCCCACAAGAAATGCCAGATAGAATTCCTTCAATTTTCAGCGACAAGAACCAAATTTTTTAAAAAAATTGAGTTGGAAGAGTATAAGGTCAACATGGATCACCAAGGATGAAGTAGCTCTTTGCGTTGTTGTTCGATTGTGTGCAAAGGCTTAGCACGTGGTCGGACTGTCCAGCGGATCTAGATCAACGCTGGTGGCGAGGTTGGACCTTGCTAACGGCAAACTCTCCAGTCAATGAATTCGTCGATAACGCTGGTGCGGTCGCTGCATTTTTCATTCAATTTAAATTAAAAATTATTATTTCACTAATGTCATATTTTTCTTGTTGTTCCTACGTATAAAATGGTTAATCAGACTCTACACAATGATGAGGAAGATGGCCAATGGACAACACAAACCATACATGTGATTTTGAGTCATATTTTCATATTTTATTCATACATTTATTAGCGCACGAAAGAAATAGATATCGGAGATATCTTCTCACCGATGTAAAATATTATCTTAACCGCATCACAGAAAGGACTATACTTTAGAGAATTTATGAATATACAACGCCACACTCTTATGACTTTAACATTAGTATTTATTTTCATTGTAATACTATTTTAATATGTGATTCGCATGTTTGTCATATATTGTTATGTTATCATGTGATCCGTGTATTTTTTATATAAAAATTTAACTGTCCGTAACAACGCACAGGCACGCTACCTAGTACTACTATAGAATCAAGAGGCTATATCCTATCTACAGCAGGGCCCACGTCTCATGACTCATGCATGTGGGAAGTCTCTCACCAGTTTTGCCAGCACGCTAGCCGCATATTTCAGGCCAGCAATTCAGTGGCTGCAGATTCACTACATCTCATGGAACAAAAACAATCAAATTTCAGCGCTGATGCAGTGGGTATTGTGTTCCTGCACCACATTTCTTCAGAGGTTGGTCGTTGCTTGTGAGATAAGACATGTCGGGAGTCGCCCCAATTCAGTTACTTCTACCGGAACAAATTGGATGTCATCTGTACTGTAAGTTTGTAGACCGTAACCTGCTGATACGTTGATGCAGGGCTATCACTATCAGCAATCAGCAATTCAGCATGTCCAGACTCCGGAGCACGTTGCTTTGCTATTTTGCGGCCTCGAGTAGTGAGTTGATGCGTTATAGTGTCTTTTCAATTACTATAATTATTACTTGCCAATCTGTGTGCACTAGCACGTCTTATAATTTGACGTCACAAAACTTCTGTTATTTTTTATAAAGAAAAGTCGACTATGTCCACTCTCTGTTTATATATTTTTTGAAGTTATAGGCAACACCAACTGACCCCACAGTCTAAGCACCTCGTAAAACACTATGCCAATCACGTAATATGTCCTTAAAACACTTTTGGTGGCTAAAGCACTAGAAATAAGCCTCAATTCACTGACAATATTCTTCTGTTCCAACAACGCTCAAATGATCTCCTTGGGGGTATTTCATAGCCTTCACCCCAATAGATATATAGCCGTTTGCATTAGACTGCACTCGTGCAACGTTCACCTAAAGATTCAGTGGCACGACCGGAGTTTTCCGTCTCTGCCACGTGTGCTATCCGTTATGATAGCCATTGCCAACCGTTAGGGTGCCCTTCCACTGGTGCTGTTTCTTTGGTGGTCATCAGAGAGATCTAGTAGCTTTGGAACCTTCTACAGAACCTTTTAATCGGCACATTGGTTCTCCAGTGTCTATCACCGGATATTTCTAGTCCTTTCGAAAACCTTCTATAGAACCCCTATTTTTCTCTGTCGTATTGTCTACCAGGAGCCTAAGCTTTGGTGTTAGCCAAAACTACACCCCATGAGCTTTCTGGTGACTGTATATAGGATGACCAAACTAATCCTTTGTTGCACAAGCCCTTGTATTCCGGTGCCTATCTAGGACATCATTACAGTTTTCTGGTGGTACTGTTCAGTGCCAATCAACTCCATTTTTTCATGTCTTCTCTTCTGATGAGCTTCTTTTATTTCATGTCTCGGACTTCTTGCGTATCTTCTAGAGTCTTCATGTTAGTTCCTAGTCCTTGCCTGAGGTGATGATCACTTGATATTTACATTGCGCGTTCCGTCATCTGGCTTATGTTCTTCATGTAGCATTCAGATCGAATGACTCTATGAAATTACGTCGTCCAAGTCCATCCTTGCATCTATTGATATTAGACTAAACGCCTTGTATAGTAGCAACCCATATTAGTTCAATTGATCATGTTGTCACTCAATCAGCAAAAAGTCACATATAGCCCCAGCTAGGTGCCATTTTCTTTAAAAGTGCGAAGTTGGCAAGGAGGTTAATGTGGAAGGAGGTGGCCGGCTCAAACACGTTGCCAAAGTGACTTTGCATGGTGTAGTGCCGGTTGGTCCTTAGTGGTGGCCATGCTGATGCAAGGAGGCTTTTGATGGCTATTAGAATACCCCAATAATACTTCTACTTACTTCAATGAGGCGGCTAGGTTGCCAAGAGCTATAATGTACGTAGCCAAATCTCGATAGACATGGTTTGGCATGGCGAAAGCCTGAGGCAGTTGCTCAGGTTTTCGTTTGACATCTCGTAGTGGAATATGTAGGTTAGGCATGCATGATAGTGGTTGGTTGTGGGACAACGACATGAAATTGCACATGCGGATGCGGTGGCCATATGGCTTGCAACAAATTGCAGCGACTAGATCTACTTATAATTAGCAAGGGTGCCTTGGTGCAAGTGGTAACAATGACTTTTGCCTTGCTGGTTTTGCTATTTGGTGTTGGCAGTGCAGCATGGTGCCTAGGTAGTTGTTGGTTGAGCGGTTGAGCTTGTGGAGTGCTAGTTTAGCATGGTGTATAATTAGCATGCCCAACACTGTGGCTCACATTTAGGTTTTTGCCTAACTGGTCGTTGTCATGAGGGGTTTCTTTTGTTGCTATTTGTTGTGGTTGTCATCGTAGTTTTACCCTTTCTAGCTGCTGTATCTTTGTTGTACCTAATCTTAGACGATTGATATTTTTAATATAATCGGCAGCTCTCCTACTAACCTGTTTTAAAAAGGATATAGATTCTATGTATCTTTTATTCAAGATTTGTAGTGATATGCATAGTGATAACATATCAGTTAGTATTTTTCGACTTATAGATTGAGTTAAAACTCTAGTGATTATGGCATTTTTTTATTTACATTTTCTATTTTTTTAAAAAAATAAATGAATTCTAGATTTGAGATTGAACACATCTTGGCTCCAATAATATTGAATTTAGGTTATTGATGATATCGATGAACATGTGTTTTGCAATGGGTATTTCATACACAATTTCTATACACATGTTCTAAGCTGGTCACATTGCAGCCTATGCTTTTCTTGCCTCGAAGTTCATTTGAAGTATGGTTGCAATGATATACGTAAGGATTGAGGGCACTCGAGAGTTCAAGTGTATCTTGGTTCTCAAAAAGCGCTCGACATAGTGTCTACAGAACTTTGTTTTTGCTTTTGCATATACTATTAAGGGCATCCAAGGCAATAGCTTGATGGAAGTTAAGTTGATACAACTAGAGCTTGTAGTCAAGTAATTTTTACCTAGGCATTTGGTCTAGTTTGTGGATTAATAGTGACTAGGGTGTTTGTATCTACTGAGAAAATAGCTTTTTATAGGTCATGGGCTTTAATGCAGAAGGTCAGAAGTGAACTCACAGTGGTTGCATCAACTTGATATAATTATCTTGAGTTAACAAAAATGGTTTTTCAATAAAAAAGAGTGTCCTTAATAAATATGTTTTAAATCAAGCATCTCAAGGGAGTTGAATTGGCCAAGATCAAGCTTAAAAAGACCAAGAAATGCGCACTATATTATTAGGACCTTCCTAGCATATCATTGTTGACGGTAATTATTGTATGATTTTACCCGTCATCTAAACTTGGAATAAGGGTATAAAGGCAAACACCACCATAGAATAGGATTTTAACTGACAGAATTTCACAATTTTGGTGAATCAGTGTTTTGCAGGGTGTTAATAAAAAAAGAATCAAAAGAGACCCACATGTCAGACTAATACATCGAATTCCGCCGTGAAAGTGGATCAATAACATTCTAGAGAATACCAGAGAGTCGCTTGCAGAAGCGGGGCCCGATTAGCAGAGACATGAGGTCGGCCGACCCCCTGCCAGGTCGACCGACCTGTCAGAGTCTCCCCTCCGTGTCCGCTTCGACGCGGACTCTCCACCGCCTTTGAGGATTAATCTCCACCCTACGTTGAAGTCGGTTTGATCCAAGAGCTACAGTTCATCCCACCGGCCTATATATACAGCCCAGACCCCCAGGGTTTCATATCAATCAAGTCATATCTAGTTCATAGTCCAGAAACTAGAACCAGAAATCCTTGATCATTAGAGCTTCTCCATCTAGAGTATAGCTACATAGGTTTAAAAGTAGGAGGCAAGTTCTACTTGAATTCCAGATCTTGTTTGGAGTGAGGCTTTCCGAAGCCATTGTAAGCTCTCTCTTGTATCTACTACCTCTTTTGAGTGCTTTAGATAAAGTTGATTGACATTGTTCTATTATTGATTATGTTCTCAATTATGCTATTCATTGCTTATCTAGATTGTATACTTTGCATAGTTAGGATGCATTCATATTCATACATAGGTTTGTATAGCTCTCATTCATTGACGCCATGGTTGGGTCACCAACAACATGTAAGCATGGTGCTTAGATGTGGTTTGTTTGCAAATGCACCTTATATTCTGGGTTCTATGGTGGATCGTGGATGTGATACTCCCGTTGAGTCCTTTGTAGTCCACACCTCGAATATTGGGAGAGTAAGAAGTTATTATTACTGTCGGGTACCAAAGTATGGGGTACCCAACTTCGATGCAAAAACATATATTCCCAATATGGCCCAGCCCAAGCAAAGCTTGTGGAAGCCCGCGAAGGCCGCGTTTACAGAGGCCCATGACGACGCTGCATCAACGCCAGCCTACCCTCGGGAAAGCGGCACCCTCGGGCGCCAAATTTCCGATTCACCCGACCCTCCCTGAGAGAGCTCGGGAAAGCGGCACCCTCGGGTGCCAATTTTTCGATTGTCCCGAGCCTCCCCGAGAGAGCTCGGGAAAGCGGCACCCTCGGGCGCCGATTCTCCGATTTGCCCGTGCCTCCCTGAAAGAGCTCGGGAAAGCGGCACCGTCGGGCGCAGATTCTTCGATTCGCCTAAGCCTCTCCGAAAGAGCTCGGGAAAGCGGCACCCTCGGGCGCCGATTCTCGGATTCGCCCGAGCTTCCCCATCCCCCTCGGGCGCAACCTTTCTGAAGCATCCAATGCACAATTGACGTCAATAGAGCAATCTTGGACCACAAGGGACCTCTCTGACCACTTTTGCAAGCACTGTCCCATCAGGCGAGATTCTCGACGCGACTGTGCTTCGCACGCGCACGACGGCCATACTACCTGTCCACGGAGGAGGCGCGGCAGCTCAGGAACCAGCTCAAGGATCTCCTGGAGGACGCAGCCGTCCTCCAGGCGGAGAGTTCAGCGTCGCGCCATCGCGGCGCTGAAAGCCACCAACGTGGCGGTGCGGCGCGCCACGAGCGAGAGACCTCGGTGCATCCCGAGGTCCCGAGGGCTCCATCGGTTCACCAACGGCTTGGCAAGGACGTCGACGTCCGAGCCATCCTTCAAGCCCGCGGTCAGTGGAAGACCGATGGAGCCACACGAGGCTAGAACGTCCATCGGGGCGGGTGCTATGACTCGGACGAGGACCGCGAGCCCTCTCCTGAGCCCTCGGGTCCTCGTGTCTTCAGCGAGGCCATCCGAAGGGCCAGATTCCCGCCCCAGTTCCGACAGCCGGCCAACATAGCCAAGTATTCCTGGGAAACCAACCCCGAACTGCGGTTAGCGGACTAGCGTCTTGCGTGCTAGCTTGGCAGTGCGCAGGATGATCTCATCATCATCCGCAACCTATCCTTGTTCCTCGCCGACTCTGCAAGAGCCTGGCTAGAGCATCTCCTCCCCGCGGCTGATCTTTGACTAGAGCGATCTGGTCAAGATCTTCGTAGGGAACTTTCAGGGCACGTACGTGCGCCCTGGCAATTCCTAGGATCTCAGAAGCTGCAAACAGAAGACGGACGAGTCCCTCAGGGACAACATCCGACGATTCTCCAAGCAGTACAATGAGCTGCCCCAGGTCGCCGACTGCGACGTCATCGGGGCATTCGCTGTAGGAACTTCCTGCAAAGAGCTCGTTCATGAGTGTTGACGGTGGATACGCCCTAAAATTTCATATTTAAACACCGTCAACAGGCCTCGAATTCAAGGAAAGATAAACATATCATGAGCATATTTTGTTAATAACTAGTTCCACATGTACTCTTAACCTTGTGAACGCAGGGAACACCAAAACAGTGCAAAAGTGAGCAGCTAGGGGCCAACTACATGGTTCGGCTGAACCATGTCTTGTTGCCCCAGGCCACCACCTTTCAACACAGTGCATACAACATCAAATGGAAGAGATCCAAGACAAGGGTGGGCCCACCCATGGGTCGGCCGAACTGGCCATGGGGCCCACCTGGCTCTGGTGACGTGGCAGGATCCGTGTGACACTCCAACCAAGTCATTTCATCCATCGGATCAACTTGTGCTTTCATTCAACGGTGGAGATCAAAGGCACATGGATTGAGGCATGAAACGAAGCAATCAAGACAGGACAAGTACCAGGGGAGACCCTATGACTGGTGGGGACCACACCTGGCCTGGCCCCACCCATCATAGGGATCGGCCGAACTAGGTGGTGTGGCCCCCGGCCACCGACGTACCCCACCGACTCCAAGCATGCTTCCCATGTGCTCAAATTGCCAAGACCGTCCATTTTGAGGCGGTTACAAGGCGGTGGATCCAAGGATGGAGAGTTGAGGAGCACACGGATCACTGACGTGGCATCTCTCTACTCTCCACTCTAAATAGAGGCTGCCCACTCCTCTTCACAACACAACACAACACAAGACAAGTCACAAGTCACAAGAGTTCTACTCTTTAGTAGTAGTATTAGTCTAGTGTGGGAGTTGGAGTCGAGTCGAGCTACACTCGGAGTTTCCGGAGTCGTTTGCTGGAGAGTCTGGTATAGCTCTTGTACCTTTCCCTTCCGTAAGACTTTATCTTTATCAATATGTTATCTTTACTTTACTTTACTAAGTCTCTACTTAGTGCATTACTATTCTTTATGGTATTGTTGTGTTTTATCTTAACTTATAGTTGAGTTATATTGGATAGTGATCCTGTAACCAGCTCACGTGTGTAGTTCATCTCCTGTCATAGGGTACTTTAGTTGTTGGTACGTAACTAGAGTAGTAAAGCTTAGTGTAAGCGTGGTGCTTAGACTAGATCTTGCCATTGAATGCCACTTGTCGCACGGATTGTTTGTGGGTGCTAACAGGTGGTGACAGCCCTGTCTAGTCTTAGTATCTCTCCACGTGTTTTAGGCAAGTTCTTAAAAGGTAGGCTCCCATAAGAGAATAGCCGCTTCGGGTAGAGGTTATATCCCCTACTGTCTCGCCTATCCCCTACACATCGAAAGTAAGGTAGCTGTCTTGATATATCTTATCTATTTGATAGGATAGTTCACAAGAGTAAAGTAAGTGTCATAGGAGTCTTATACTCACTCGTTGTCCTCCCACCTAACTATACTCTACTAGTTATCTTTAGTTATCTCAAAACCATGTCGTGTTTTGGTGTCATTATCCTTTCCTCTATATATTGATTTACCCCCTATCACTAGTTGATACTAAGTTGTTATAGACTTAAGGATCTCTCTCTTTTTATTAATTATTCCTAGCAACCGCTTTTCCTTGGGATAAAAATAAATAACGATATCTTAGAATACTCCCAGGTGAAGTGCTACATGGTATATTCTGTGCGCTTGCGGAATTATCCAATAGACATAAGAAATACCCTCAGACACTTCTGGCGCCGTTATCAGAGATAGCCTAACACTCTGTCTCTGGTGGTTGCGCTAAGAAGTGTCAACAATGAGCTGGGACGCCAGACCCCCTCCAGCGTCTCTGAGCTCATGAAGATTGCAACCAGCTTCGCCTCGGGGGACGAGGCGGTAGGAGCCCTCTTCTCCGACCCCAAGGGCAAACGGAAGGAGGAGGCCCCTGAGGGCACCTCTTCCCGAGGCCCAAATAGCAAGACGAAGAAAGGGAAGGGAAAGGTCCCCTTCGCAACGACTCCCTCGTGGCAACCACCGAGCCCAAGGGGGCACGGCCCCCACGGGGCCATTTCGACGAGTTGCTCAACAAACCGTGCCCTTACCACCAGGGTCCGGTGCATCACACGCTTGGGCAGTGTGTGATGCTCAAGAAGCACTACGGCTGGCAGGCGTTCAAGGGTGACGCCGGCAAAAAGCCCGCCAAGGGCTAGGAGGAAAGGACGGGAAGGACGATGAGTTCCCGCCCGTCGACAAGTGCCTCATGATCTTCGGCGGGCCCGGGACCGCTCCTACGCCGCGACAGCGAAAGCGCGAGCGTCGAGAGGTCTACTCCGTCAGACCAGCAACACCACGCTTCCTCGACTGGTCCCTCGACGCCATCACCTTCAGCCGGGTCGATCACCCGGACTACGTCCCATCGCCGGGGCGTTACCCGCTCATTGTCGACCCCGTCGTCGGCGACACGAGGCTTTCCAAAGTCCTTATGGACGGTGGTAGCGGCCTCAACATTCTCTACGCTGAGACCCTTGACTCGATGGGGATCAGCCGCTCGCTCCTCCGGGCCATGACGTCCCCGTTCCACGGGATAGTGCCTGGGAAGAGCGTGCAACCCTTCGGGCAGATCGACCTGCCCGTCTACTTCGGGACTCCTGACAACTTCAGGAAGGAAGAACTGACGTTCGAAGTGGTGGGCTTCCACGGCACCTACCACGCCATCCTCGAGAGGCCATGCTACGCCAAATTCATGGCGGTCCCGAACTACACCTACCTCAAGCTCAAGATGCCGGGGCCAAAGGGGGTGATCACCATCGGTGCTTCCTACCAGCACGCGTACCAGTGCGACGTCGAGTGCTGCGAGTACGCCGGCACGCTGGTGGAGTCCGAGGCTCTCATTGCCGACCTCGAGAAGATGGCAAAGGAGGTCCCCGACCCCAAGGAGACCACGGGCACCTTCGAGCCCGTTGAGGGGGTGAAGGAGGTGCCCCTAAACCCGAGCTCCCCCGATGGCAAGGTGCTGAAAATCAGCACCACCCTCGACCCGAAATAGGAGGCAGTGCTCGTCGACTTCGTCCACAAGCACGCCGACGTGTTTGCTTGGAGTCCCTCGGATATGCCCGGCATCCTGAGGGAGGTCGCCGAGCACTCCTTGGACATCCGGGCCGAGTCCAAGCCGGTGAAGCAGCGCCTGCGCCGATTCGATGAGGAGAAGCGCCGGGCCATCGGGGAGGAGGTGCAGAAGCTTTTGGCGGCCGAATTCATCAAGGAGGTCTTCTATCCAGAGTGGTTAGCTAATCCTGTTTTGGTTAAGAAGAAAAATGGAAAATGGAGAATGTGTGTTGATTACACTAGTTTAAATAAAGCTTGTCCTAAGTATCCATTTCCATTACCTCTCATTGATCAAATAGTTGATTCCACCGCTGGCTGTGAACGACTTTGCTTTCTTGATGCATATTCCGATTACCACCAGATTTGCATGAAAGAGTCTGACGAATTAGCGACTTCTTTCATCACTCCTTTCGGCACATATTGTTACGTAACCATGCCATTTTGCCTCAGAAACACGGGCGTGACTTACCAGTGTTGCATGCTCAAAGTTTTTGGGGACCTCGTCGGGCGAACCGTTGAGGCTTACGTAGACGATATAGTGATAAAATCTAGGAAGGCGGGCGACTTAGTAGCCGACCTAGAAGAGACGTTCGAATGCCTCAAGAAGCGGAACATAAAGCTAAACCCCGAGAAGTGCGTTTTCGGGGTCCCTCGGGGCATGCTCCTCGGGTTCATCGTTTCAGAGCGTGACATCGAAGCCAATCTGGAAAAGATATCGGCCATCACACAGATGGGTCCGATTTGGAATCTTAAGGGTGTGCAAAAGCTCATGGGATGTCCCGCGGCCTTGAGTCGATTCATTTCAAGGCTCGGCGAGAAGGGACTTCCCTTGTATCGGTTGCTAAAGAGAAATGAGCACTTTACCTGGACCACCGAGGCCCAGGAAGCCCTCGAAAGGCTTAAGGCTCTGCTTTCGAAAGCACCGGTTCTCGTGCCCCCAATGAAAGAGAAGAATCTCTTGCTATATGTCGCTGCTACTAACCAGGTTGCGAGTGCAGCGATCGTCGTAGAACGGCAAGAAGAAGGGCACGCGTTACCGGTACAGCGGCCGGTCAACTTCATCAGCGAGGTCTTGTCCGAAACTAAGACACGCTACCCTCAGATCCAGAAGCTGGTGTACGCGATCGTCCTTGCTCGGCACAAGTTTTGGCACTACATTGAATCACATCCCATGACTGTGGTGTCATCCTTCCCCCTCGGGGAGGTGATCCAGAATCGGGAAACCACGGGGAGAATTGCTAAGTGGGCAATCGAGCTCATGGGGGACGGCATCACCTATGCGCCTCGCAAGGCGATTAAGCCCCAGGTGTTGGCGGACTTCGTGGCAGAGTGGACCGAAACACAACTGCAACTGCTACCGACTCAGAAAGAGTGTTGGGTCATGTACTTCGACGGGTCGATGATGAAAAATGGCGCCGACGCAGGCATAGTTTTCATCTCACCCCTTGGGGGTCAGACTCAAGTATTTGTTGCGGCTACACTTCGCCACCTCCAACAACGTAGCGGAGTACGAGGCACTCGTCAACGGGCTCCACATCGCTGTCGAGCTGGGAATCAAGTGCCTCGAAGTTCGGGGAGACTCCCAGCTCGTTGTGGATCAGGTGATGAAGGAGTCGACGTGCCACAACCCTAGGATGGCCTCTTACTGCAAGCAAGTGCGTCTTCTGGAGGAAAAATTCGACGGCCTCGAGCTCAACCACGTCGCACGCTGGTACAACGAAGAGGCTGACGAGTTGACGAAAATCGCGTCCAAAAGGACTATGGTCCCGACGGGTTTGTTCGCCAATGACCTGTACAAGCCGACAACTGGCAGTAGCCCCTCGAGGGCTGCGAGTCCCTCGGGAAAAAAAAGAGCGCCCCGTGACCGAGGCTAAGGTCGATGAAGCCGTGGCAATGGAAATCGACGCCGAGGCAACCGAGGACGAAGCTGAGATGGACGACGATGAGCCAGACTGGCGTGAGCCACTGGTCAGCTGGCTTGTCCAAGGAGTCTTACGCTCGGACAAAGCCAGAGCACGACGGCTGGCACGTAAAGCTAAGTCTTTCACGATGATCGACGGTGACCTCTATCGATGGAGTCCCTCGGGAGACCTCCAGCGTCTGCATCCCGTTCAGTCAGGGCAAGCGCCTAGTCGAAGAGCTGGAGCTTGCGGCCACCACGCGGCACCAAGGAGGCTCGTCGGCAACGCCTTTCGACAAGGTTTCTACTGGCCAACCGCCGTGGCCGATGCTACCGAGGTGGTACGCTCCTGCTAGGGATGACAATACTACGCTCGGCAGACGCACCTCCCGGCCCAAGCTCTCCAGACAATTCCCCTCACTTGGCCTTTTGCCGTGCGGGGACTGGATCTTGTTGGGCCCCTCAAGAAGGCGCCCGGAGGCTTCACCCACTTACTTGTTGCCATCGACAAGTTCTCTAAGTGGATTGAAGCTCGGCCGATCGTCCAAATCAGCTCGGCACAAGCGGTGTTATTCTTCACCGACATTGTCCATCAGTTTGGTGTCCCAAACTCCATTATCACTGACAACGGCACGCAGTTCATCGGAAAGAAATTTCTGGCCTTCTGCGACGAGTACCACATACGAGTGGACTGGGCGGCCGTAGCCCACCCAAGAACGAACGGCCAAGTAGAACGTGCCAATGGCATGATTCTCCAAGGCCTTAAGTCGAGAATCTTCAACAGATTGAATAAGTTCGGCAAGAGGTGGTTAGCCGAGCTCCCGGCAGTGATATGGAGCCTAAGGGCTACGCCAAGCCGAGCCATGGGCTTTACACCTTTCTTCCTGGTGTACGGTGCCGAGGCCGTCCTCCCCACGGATTTGGAGTACGGCGCCCCGAGGGTCCAAGCCTACGATGAACTGGGCAATCAGACTTCCCGCGAAGACGCGTTGGACCAAGTCAACGAAGCTCGGGACATGGCCTTGTTGCACTCGGCCAAGTACCAGCAATCACTATGCAAGTACCATGCTCGGCGCATCCGAGGCCGAGCCTTCAGCGTAGGCGACTTGGTGCTGAGGCTCAGGTAGGACAACAAAGAGCGTCACAAGCTGACACCACCGTGGGAAGGACCATTCATCATCGCCGAGGTGCTGCGGCTCGGGACGTACAAGCTCGCAAACGAGAAGTGCGAGGTCTACAGCAACGCTTGGAACATCGAACAGCTACGTCGCTTCTATCCTTAAGGTTCTGAGCATTGTACAATTTGTAAAATCTTAAAATCAATAAAAGACCCGACTTCTACTCTTTTTACTTGATTTTTAGATTTTTGATCCGAGCCTACACTCGGGAGCGAAATGATCTTTCATTTCACCGCGTATTAGAAAAGAGAGGCTCGGCCTAACCTACGGAAAGGCTGACCCTCCCTCGGGGGCTAGGACGAGGGGAACCCCCGGACTCCTCCGAGCCTCAACGATATCGAAAACGCAAAAATTTCAAAGCCCGTTGAAATTTTTTCTTCCTAAAACATGCTTCTCTCCTAAAACCAAGCGTGAACTTATAAGACTCGGAGGAGTAAGAGAAGTCCCAGGGGATAGAGCCGGCCGAGTCAAGGAGACCGCTTATGCCCCTGGGCTACAGCATCTTCCCTCGCCACTCCGCGTTCGAAGGCCAACTCGCGCTCGGAAGAAAACTTATAAGATCTACGCTCGGCAAAGGGAGGAGGCTCGGGAAGAAACAACTAAACCTTTTTTCCAAGGATTCTTCCCACCAAAGCTTCTAGGACTACGGCCATGTCTACGCCGCTAAAGCTACGACACTCGAAAAAGTCCCCCGAGGCTCGATGGCCCGGGCACAGGATCGGCAAGAAAAAACGCTTAAGGAAAAAGCACGAAACGAATCGAAAATGAACATGCAGCAAATATTTACATAAATATTAAGTCCATGAAGGGCCACATGTTTGTTCCCCCCAACCACTCACGAAAAGTTGTTTTTTACAAGGGAACTACGGCCCAGCTGATCTTCATGGCAGGTCCAATGGAGGGAGTTCAACCTCGGCTTCAAAGAGGCTCGCCAGCGCTTCTCCGGGTTCCTTCATCGAGTCCTCCAGCGCCAGGAGCTCGGCATCGTCGGCCTCAAGGAAGCCTTCGCTGACAGGGCCGGCGTCAAAGTTCCCATAATGGGACTTCATGACCGCCAACGTCTTCTGGACGTCCGTCAGCAGGGCCTCCTTGACCCAGCCGCCGATGCTGCTGTAAAGTGCCTCCAGTCGGCTCCGAAGCGAGACCCCCGAAGGTTCCCCACCAGTGCCGATGGAGTCACACAGTGGGCGCGTTGCCTTCTGCAGCTCCAGGTGATCGGCCGCCTCGCCGTCATAAGCCGCCTGCAGTGCTACGGGAGCAAAACAGGGAGGTGAACAAAGATGCAATAAGAAACCAAAACGAATGGAACGAAAAGCACGACACTGCACATACCGCCAGCCTCCTCCCGAGCCCTCTGTGCATCCTCCTGGGCCAAGTCCGCCGCTTCAACCGCCTGATGCAATGCCGCCTGAGTTTCATTCAGGTCGGAAGCCAAGGCTTCAGCAGCAGAAGTCTTCTCGGCGGCAAGCTGTCGGGCGGCATCGCGTTCCCTCGTCGCCTCGGCCAGGGCGCCCTCCAGCTCCCTCACCCATGTCACCGAGGCAGCAGCTCGACCCTTCGCGTCTTCGACCTCCTCCTTCAAGATAGTGTTGTCGACACTCACTTCGGCGAACTTGGAGGTCACGGCGGCGAGCTCGCTCTGGGCACGGGCAAGTGCTTTCCCCTTGAGGTCAAGCTGCTTCCAGAGCCCGAGCCCGCCGCGGAGGAAGCAGGACTTGTCCCGAGAGGTGTGCATAAGGTCCTATAAAGGAGAGAGGAGTGGAGACGGTTAAAACGACACTCATACACACGTAAAGTTATGAAATATGGAGGCTCACCTGAAGCTGGGCCGGGAGCTCCGTCTCGAGGACGTCGGCGATCGCACGGAGACTTGCCGCCGAACTAAGCCCGAGCTCTTGAACGGCGTCCCATTTGGGAGCCTCGAGGTCGTCCCAGAGCGAGAAGACGGGCGGCGCTTGAGGATCCGCTCGGTCCGCCCACTCGATCCGGGAGGCGGTGAACTCCTGAGGCGGGGGCTGCCTCAGTGCCAACGCCCAGGGGCCTTCCTCACGAGGGGGAGGAGCTCCCACGTCGACATCCATGACCGTCAAACCGGTGGCGGCAGGCTCCGTGGGGGCGGCATCAGCTGACGTTCCCAAGGCGTCTCCAGAACTGACGACCGAAGCTTCGGGAGCTGGCGCTGGCGCTGCCTCCACGTCAGCAACAGGCGCGACGATGGTGGCCATAGCCGGAACGACCCCTCCCGAAGGAGGAACCTCGGACGCCACCACCAAACTCGCGGGGGCATGGATTTCCTCGTCCGTCGATCGGGCGCTCCCCCCCGGCCGTGTCGTGACCCTTCACCTTAAGGACCTTTAGGTGCGAGACCTGGAGGTCCGAAATCAATTATAAAACCCTAATTCAAAAACTAATAGGAATTGGATGTTGGGTCTTAAACAAAAGTTGTAAACCTTTAAAAGTTAAGCAACTTCTATTTAGGGCAATCTTGAAGTTATAAAAAATAATTTCAAATAAAACCTTAATTCATGCTTTAAGGTTTAAAGTTAAAACTCAAATTCAAAAACTAAAAGGAATCTGATGAAAATGATTTAATAAAAATTATAGACCTTTTAAAATGGGACAACTTTAATGTTTGGAGATTTTGAAGTTTACTAGTGGAAATTTAAATTAAATCCCAAGTAGTGTTTGTTTATTCAAATTTCAAATGCCCTTTCAAAAGCTATCAAGAATTTGGGCAAATTCCTTTTATGAAAGTTGTAAGGCTTTTCATGTTGAACAACTTTTATGTTTGGGGATTTTGAGCTTATGCATTGAAATTTGAAACTAAACCCTAATTAGTGCTTTAGAGTTTAAATTTGAAGTGCTATTTCAAAAATTATCAAGAATCTGACAAAACTCACTTAATGAATGTTGTAGAGCTCAACAAGTAGAACAACTCTTATTTTTACAGAATTTCAAGTGATTAATAAAAATCTTGAGAATTGGACTAAATTTGAAATAAATATTCAAAATCCATTTTACCCCCTTTTGAATTATTCAAAATCTATTCAAAATTTGAGTGTCACATCCGCGATCTACCACAGAACCCAGATGTAACACCCCTGGTGTTACGATAACTAAAACCTGACATGTCATCATGATTACATGCAAAAACATCCCGCATAAACTCGTTTTTCTGTGCAATAACTAAAGTAAAATTTATTCTTGCATATGATTGTGTGTAGGCACTTTAGAGTGATCTGGTTATGATAATGTTTGTGTATGTATGTGGGATAAAAATAAAAATTAAAGAAATTTAAAAGAAATCATTTATAAACCCTACGTCGGACCTGAAACCCTAATTTAAAAACTAAAAGGAATTAGGTGTTGGGCCTTAAACAAAAGTTACAAATCTTTAAAAGTTGAGCAACTTCTATTTTGGGCAATTTTGAAGTTATTAAAAATAATTTCAAATAAAACCTGAATTCATGCTTTAAAGTTTAGAGTTGCAATTCAATTTCAAAAACTAAAAGGAATCTGATAAAAGTGATTTAATAAAAGTTTTAGACCTTTTAAAATGGAGCAACTTTCATTTTTGGAGGTTTTAAATTTATTGAGTGGAATTTCAAATTAAACCCCAATTAGTGTTTGTTTATTCAAATTTAAAATGCCCTTTCAAAAACTATCAAGAATTTAGACAAACTCCTTTAATGAAGGTTGTGAGGCCTTTTAATATGAACAACTTTTATATTTGGATATTTTGAGCTTATGCATTGAGATTTCAAATTAAACCCTAATGAGTGTTTTGGAATTTAAATTTGAAATACTATTTCAAAAATCGTTAAGAATCTGACAAAACTCTTTTAACGAAAGTTGTAGGGCTTGTCAAGTAGAACAACTTTTATGTTCAAATATTTTCATGTTGTTCATAAAACTTTGGAGAATTTGGTTGAATTTGAAATGGATTTTAAATTGAACTTCTACCCCATTTTTCATAACTTCAAAAATATTCAAAATTTGAGGTTAGTTCAAGAACCAAAATTGTTCAAAATTAAATTTTCTACAACTCTTATTAAGGGTATTTTTCAGGTTTCTACACGAAATTGAAATTAATTTTGCAAAAGTCAAATAGGTACTGGCTCTCCTACGGTGTTCAGGGGGGTCCGGTCCTGCTCTGTCTACGGGCAGAGCTGCGCGTGCCGCGCCGGCCGCCGGCATCGTCCGGGGCCGGGCGAGCCCGGTCAACAGTGCGGCGAGGTCGTGGGGGGGCCCGGGCCACGCCCTGCACCAGTCATCCCCGTCTATAAAGCCCTGAAGTCGCCGTTCTCATCCTCTCTTCTTCCATTCCCGCCGCCGGCGACCTCGCGGACGGGAGGGCCAAATTAGCCACCGCTGTTCCACCATCACCCACTCTACTTTGCAGTTAGCTTTGATAGTTCTTTGCGAGTCTTTTGAGCGTGCTCACGTTCGCTCTCGTGCCGGAATCGCCGTGCGGCCATCGTCTTCCTTGCGGCCGGCCGAAGCGCCGCCGTGAACACGTTCACCGCGGCCAGACCGCCACGGTGCGATTCTCCCCTTTCAGTAGGGTGTTCTAGAGCCCTTGTTCCTCCCTAAAACTTATGTGCTCGGTTGTTCCTCCTCCGGTGTACAGGACATGCGGGAACGACCTCGCCGCCACCGGAGCTAGTCGCCGTCACCGCGGTCACCATTGATAATCCTTCTCCGATCGTCATCCGTCACGGATAGCTAGTGCTCTAATCTCGGGTGAGCTCCCTAGTACTCTTGGTCACCTCTGTTTGAACTCTACTAGTCTGCAGCCACCGGGACGCGTAGAACCGCCGCGGCAGTCCGCCATGGATGTCGGCAAGCGGGCTCCAAACTCCTAGACGCAAGCACAAACACCTAGCTAGCTCTGCCTAGTCCTGGGAGGCTCGGTGGTGCTCTTTCCCTCGCCGGAGGTCCACCGGCGGTGAGCCGCCGCGACCGGTACCGTCGTGCGCGTTTGTGTGCGCGCTTGCGCGAGGAGGGAGGGAGAACTGATGGGTGGGGTCCCCTGTCAGCGACTCGGGGAGAGAGAGAACATGAGCAGGCCGCGCTCGGGCCGTTTGGGCTGGCCCAGCAACGTGGGAGGACGAGTGGGCGCGGGTCTGCTCTGGCCGTCCATGCCGGCCAGTGCTCTGCTGGGCCGTCTGGGCCAGAGTGGATCTTTTCATTTTCCATTTGATTTAAATTGTTTTTCCTATTTCCTGTGAACCTGAATAGTGCTATGCTTTATCATTCTGTAGGAATTAATTGGTTGCACCAAAAATCATGAAAATAAGTATGAATGCTCTCTGCAGTGTGTAGTATTTGATAAATACTAAATAATGACTTTGAGCAATTTCTATAGGAAGTAAAAATCAGAAGTTTAAATGTTAAATGCAACTTTGGGGATTTTTAATAAAATATAGGTTAATTCAAAAATCATAAAATTTATTGTGGCACTGTTTTAGGGCCAGATCTAGCTGTTGGAAAAGTTTGGGCTCAAATAGAAATAGTTTGCTTAATCACTATTTAATACTCCATAGATCGCTTAATAAAATGAATAGGAGCCATAGCCATTTAGGGTTCTGTGTGACTTTTGGAATGCGTGATGTCCCTGGGTCATTAACTTGAGATGATCTTTGGCACGTTAATTAGTTGTTTAAGCTCTTAATTAAATTGCTAATTAGAACATTAATAATTTATATTAGTTACATATGATATTAGGGTTGGTGACTTGTTTAAGCAAAGGTGTAGTGGTGTTATAAGGAAAATTAACTCAGTTTTCTATGACTGTTAAAGTGGTCAAAAAATCAATTATACAACCACCACTTTATCTAATGAAGTTTGTTTCGCAACTTTATCGTGAAGGAAAGTTGTACTCAACTTTCAAATTAAGTTTACTTTCTATTGATCTGTGATTTTGTGAATTTCCTACACCATGGCATACATATCATCATGTTAAGTGTTGCATTATTATTTTGTGTAGTGAACGCGCGGTGATTATTATTCGAAGCGTGTCCCGAGTAAGGTCTTCACTCGGTGGACGTGGATCCTTCTCGGTGATTGACTTCAGGGTTCTGACTACTTCAAACAACAGGCAAGCCCCAGTGCATTCAACCCCTTCCTTGTGATTTAAAAAATATTTATAACTTGAGTTAATATATTGCATTAAGTTGATAGGAGTTGTGTGATAACCCAATTGATGCATTACCCTCCTTGACCACTTGAATATCGCCCTTGAAACCTGATTTAAAATGAAAATTTTGAAAAATGCTTAGCCCTGCTTAATTAATTTAGTTCTTGATCAAAATGCTATTTTCTAAGCTATGGTGATATATTATTGATTAATTAATGAAAAGGAAATTGGTAATGTTCCTGTTCGGTGGCTGTGCACCTGATCAGTACATTGTCACCAATGGGAGGGGATGTTTCTGTTGGATGGTTGTATCTCTTGGGTTAGAGTCCCAAGGTTTGATCACCGATGGAAAAGAGAAATGTTTCGCTCGGTTCATATGCACATGGGGCGGCGTTCCCCATGTCTTGTCATCTGGCAGGCATGGATTTGGAAACCGTTGAGTAACTTTGTACTTGGGTTAGAGTCCCAATGCATGGTTGCCGGCGGAAAAGAAATTAGGGACCGTACGTTGTAGGCCTGCTGGATCGAGACTTTGCAACTAGCCACATACTACGGAAAGCACTATCTCTGGTGGCTCTATTGCTTGAACCGACAACCACGCACTGGGAATGGATATATGGCGAGAGTAACGTGTACCCTCGTGGTCGTCGTGCCTGGAAACGAGTGGAGTACTGTGCTCTCGGGTGGCGCAGGACCGGTTCAGGGATAGAAAAGCTGTGGTAGATGGGTTGGCATATGCAAGCTTAAGTGCTACATATGCAGTGTGGATAGGGATCCCCAGCTGGGTATTAATCGATTCGAATCATCGTTCTCCTCGGTTAATGGAGACTTGATCCACTGACTTACCCCGAAAAGTGGTTCGAAACTAGGATGTTTTGAGAATGAATAAGTAATTGAAATTGAAGGTTATACTCGAAAGAAAAGAGAACTATTGGTGTTGATTATAATAATATTGAGTAAAATATTGAAAGCAGGATTAGTAATGCTCTTTCCACAAAATATTTTGACTCTTGCTAAAGCCTTACCTTGACTCCCCTCAGCCTGCATTCCTGAGTCTCATTCCTTTTCCTTTAGTCAGGTAAGTCTTACGGAGTACCCCAGTACTCAGAGTTTGTTAACCCCCTGTTGCAGGTGAGTTGAGTGCACAGTTCTGCTTGAGACCGTGCTGGTTGGCGGATCGAGCAGGGATGATGATGGTGTATGATATAACCCTAGGGCAGGGTGTCTAGTCGTATGATGCTACTCCACTGCGAAACTCTGGTTTGGGATAATGTCATTTATATTTGTAAACCTATGGTTATGTAATACTTCCGCACTCTTTACTCTGATTTATTTTATTTGTGTAAACTGTTGTAATATTTGTAAGGTCTTTACAATGAGATCCTCGAGAAAATTAGGGTTTCCTAGGAGACCCGGCAGGCCACCTAGGTTAAGGGAACTCGTGCAGACTGATTGTGGGTCCTTAGGGACGATGACGATGCACGTGAGCCCTATGATTAAGGCGGTTCTGTCGCACCAGAATATAAGGAGCATTTGCAGACAAACTACATCTAAGCACCATGCTTACATGCTGTTGGTCACCCATCCATCACGTTAATGAATGAGAGCTATACAAACCTATGTATAAATATGAATGCATCCTAACTATGCAAAGTATACAATATAGATAAGCAATGAATAGCATAATTGAGAACATAATCAATAGTAGAATGATGTCAATCAACTTTATCTCAAGCACTTAAAAGAGGTTTAAGATACAAGAAAGAGCTTATAATGGCTTCGGGAAGCCTTCTAGCTCCAGACAGATCCGGAACTCGAGTAGAACTCGCCTCCTTCTACTTTTAACCTATGTAGCTATGCTCTGGATGCGAAAGCTCTAATAATTCTAGGGTTTCTGGCTCTCTACAACTAGATTGAACTGATATCTGATTGAATGATCTGAAGCCCTGGGGGGTCTGAGGGTCCTTATATAGGCAGATGGGATGAACCGTAGCCCTTGGATCAAACCAACTTCGACGGGTGGTGGAGATTGCGTAAAATTTCGGGATGTGGGTCCACGTCGAAACGCACACGGGTCGGCCGACCTGTCAGGGAGGTCGGCCAACCTCCTCTGTTTGACAGGTGGGTCCCGCTTCCTCCGGTGAGTCTCTGGTGTTCTCTAGAATATTCTTAATCTCCTTTCGCGGCGGAATTAGTTATTTTAGTTTGACATGTGGGTCTCCCTTGATTCTTTTCTGAATAACCCCCTGCAAAACAATGATTCACCAAAACTATGGAATTCTGTCAGTTAAAGCCCTGTTCTATGGCGGTGTTTGCCTTTATACCCTTATTTAATATTTAGTGGACTGGTAAAATCATACAATAATTACCGTCAACAAGCTCCCCAAAGCTTAACCTTTGCTAGTCCCTTAGCAAAGTCAAACTTTAGCAAATATTATAAGTTATAGCTACCCCTCACAAGTATTTAGTTTTAAACCAAGAAGTACTCAAGGATTAGAGTATGCCAAGCTAACCTTAGATTTACCTTTATTACCTTTGACCATGGAGCTTATAGCTTTCTCTTGGGTCTTGGGCAATTGAAGGACAGAATGTCTAAGTTAAGCACTATGTCTCAAGCTCTGTCGTTCAACTCTTATCCTGGAGCTTTTGCAAGTTTTTAAAATAAAACTCAGAGTTTCCTTTGTGTGACTCTCTCAAGTCTCTCAATATGTGGTATTTGTGGATTCTTACCAAGGCAATAGTGATGCATGCCTTCTCTTCTCTCTCTCACCCTATAACTAATGGCTTATGTGGAGCTCATGGGTATGGAGATAGCTCATACATACTTGCAATGAATATGTTGTAAAGTCAAACAATGGATCCAAAGAAACAAGTCATACAATCAAATCAGGATGTGCATGTATGTGAATGTGAGGTGGTAGGTGTATATTTTGGTGGCTAATCCTAATTCTACTCTTTTGCTCCTCGAAAACATCTCTCTTTTTCAGCACTAGGGAATTGTGCTACAAAACAACATGGGCCATCTTTCTCTTCTCTTCTTTTTTTAGGCGGGCATTAGAGTACCCATTGTTTTGATAAATTCGGACACTTGTCCATTTTTACCTCTCAGGCAGGCATCTTTGTACCCATTGTTTTCTGTGATCTCACTCTTTTGCATAGTCACATGCCTCTTCTCTGCAACAGTATTTCCCTTTTTCTTTTTCGTTTTCTTTTTCTTTTTGAGAGATAGCAACAAGAACTTTGGAGCATTGATCTGAGGTAACCATTGGGGTATATTTTTGGGTGGAATAGATGGAATGTATGAAATGCGGATGTGCCTACTCAGGAATTGAGTAGTACATTATGAGTGGAGTGCACATGATCTTGATTGTAAAATCATGACAAGTTCATAAGGTATCAACAAAGCTTGACAAAACTCAAAACAAAGCAAGTAGCATATAATGTGTATGTGTGTTTTCCTATTCTAGCATGTATGGCTGTGGTAGGAATATAAAGCTCTTGTCATACAGGAACTCATCATGTGGTTTTAAGGATTTTCAAAATAAATTTTCAGAATTCAAGTATCACTAGTAATAAGATAAATAGTAGCTCAAACTTTGCATATCATATCCCTCAATTACTTAGACTTAGATCAAACAATTGCTACCCACAAGTTTCAGATTCAAAGTAAATCTTCAAGTTAACATGGTTGTGTCTAAACCTTGGGATGATTCAAGGTTGAAAACTAAGTGTTATGAGGAATCATAGTGGGATGCTACTTATCAAATTCTTGAACATGGTTTCCATCTAGTCTGAGCAAAATTATTGTAAGCACTCTCTTTTTATTTTATTCAAACACACTAACTAACCTAATGTGACAGAACCGCCTTAATCATAGGGCCCACGTGCATCGTCATCGTCCCTAAGGACCCACGATCAGTTTGCATGAGTTCCCCTTGACCTAGGTGGCCTGCCGGGTTCCCATGGAAACCCTGATTTCCCCGAGGATCTCATTGTAAGCATTACAGTATTACAACAGTTTACACAAATAATACAAATCAGAGTGAAGAGTGCGGAAGTATTACATAAACATAAGTTTACAAATATAAATGACATTATTCCAAACCAGAGTTTCGTAGTGGAGTAGCATCATACAACTAGACACCCTGTCCAAGGGTTATATCATACGCAACATCATCCATGCCCGATCCGCCAACCGGCACGGTTTCAAGCAGAACTGTACTCTCGGCTCACCTGCAACAGGGGTTAACAAACCCTGAGTACTGGGGTACTCCGCAAGACTTACCCGACTAAGAAAAAGGAATAAGACTCAGGAATGCAGGCTGAGGGGAATCAAGGTAAGGCTTTGTCAAGAGTCAAAATATTTTGCGGAAAAGCAATACTAATCCTATTTTCTGTATTTTAGTCAACATTATTATAAACAATATCAATGGATCTCAATTCTTTCACATGTATCCTTCATTTTCAACTTCTTATTCATTCTCAAAACATCCTAGTTCCGAACCACTTTTCAGGGTAAGTCAGTGGATCAAGTCTCCATTAACCGAGGAGCAACGACGATTCAAATCGATTAATACCCAGCTGGGGATCCCTATCCACACTGCGTATGTAGCACTTAAGCTTGCATACGCCAACCCCGTCTACCACGGCTTTTCTATCCCTGAACTGGTCCTGCGCCACCCGAGAGCACAATACTCCTCTTGTCTCTAGGCACAACGGCCACGA
This sequence comes from Eremochloa ophiuroides, assembly GCA_038502445.1. NCBI lineage: Eukaryota > Viridiplantae > Streptophyta > Magnoliopsida > Poales > Poaceae > Eremochloa > Eremochloa ophiuroides. Next base: position 34,881 of record JAHLJS010000262.1, read on the forward strand.
GGGTACACGCTACTCTCGCCATCTCTCCACTCCCAGTGCGTGGTTGCCGGTTCCAGCAATAGAACCACCGGGGATAGGGCTTCCCGAAGTATGTGGCTAGTTGCAAAAAGTCTCGATTCAGCAGGTCTACAACGAACGGTCCCTAATCTTTTTCCGTCGGTGACCATGCATTGGGACTCTAACCCAAGTACACAGTTACCCAGAGATTTCCAAATCCATGCCTGTCGGATGATAAGACATGGGGAACGCCGCCCCATGTGCACATCAACCGAGCGAAACATTTCCCTTTCCCATCGGTGGTCAAACCTTGGGACTCTAACCCAAGAGATACAACCACCGAACAGAAAAAATCCCCTCTCGTCGGTGGCGATGTACTGATCAGGTGCATAGCTACCGAACGAGAATATTACCAATTCTCTTTTTCATGAATTACTCCATAATATATATTACAATAGCTCAAAAATAGGATTTTTGTGCATATCTAAATTATTGAAGCAGGGCTAAGCATTTTTAAATATTTTATTTTTAAAAAGGTTTCAAGGTATTTCAGTGTTCAAGGTTGGTAATGCATCAATTGGGTTGTCAATTAACTCCTGTCAACCTAATGCAATAGGTTAACTCAAGTTATAAACGTTTTGTAAATCACAAGGAAGGGGCTGAATGCACCGGTGCTTGCCTGTTGCTTGAGACCCTGAAGTCAAACCCTGAGAAGGATCCACGTTCACCGAGTGAAGACCTTACTCGGGACACGCTTCAAATAATAATCACCGCGCGTTCACTACACGAAATAATAATGCAACACTTAACATGATGATATGTATGCCATGATGCAGGAGATGCACAAAATCACTGATCAATAGAAAGTAAACTCAATTTGAAAGTTGAGTACAACTTTCCTTCACGATAAAGTTACAAGCTAACTAACCTAGCAACTACCAATTATTACTTTGGATTCCTTTTTAATAGACGTAGAAAGCCGCTGCATAGCTTTACAACTACTACTAAATCTAGCCACGAGGAACTCTATCTAAAGTACCCAGGGTTATTAGGGTGGTTGACCCAAGGTTCACACACAATCCAAAAGTCACACCACACAAAAGTGAATTAGGGTTTCTACTCATTTTTATTAATCAGTTTATCAATTAGGATTTTTGTTCTAGCATTTAATTACTACATAAAGTAATTCATTTTATACTTACAAATAAATTATCATCAAAACTTGGAACAGTAGGGGTTCATGTATTACAAGGTGTTTAAACAAACCTTAAAAGATTAATCAAATCATTTAAAATTTAATTCTAATAACCTTTTCTTAATTAATCGATTCATCAAGTAATTTAATAAGAAATAGTTAAATTATTTCCATTTGAGCTCAAAGTTTTCCTACAGATAATTCTTGACCCTAAATAGTGCCAAGTCAAATTTCATGATTTTTGGATAATTATTCTAGCCTACAAAATTCATGGAAGTGGCATTTATTAATTAAATTCGGCATTTTTAATTTATGCAGAAAATACTAAAAATATTTATTTTATATTTTTCCTGCCCTCACCATATCACAAAGAGCATCCGTAATTAAGGTCATGATTTTTGGTGTCACATATTTATTCCTACGAAAATAACAAAACATAGTACTATTCATTTCCTGGAAAAATAAAAGGAAACGAACTGCGCTGCACGAGGCCAAGCTAGCAGACCGGCACACACCGCCTACTGCGTGGCCCACTCCTCTCCCTGTGCTCAGCGCAACGTGACCTTGGCCCAAGACGGCCCAACCCACCCCGACCTATCCTGGTCGGCCAGAGCCTGGACAGGCATGGTCGCCGGCCGGCGGAATCGGCACCAGCCAAGCCGTGAGCGGCCGACGGTGGCCGGAGCGGTGGCAGTGGGCCACAAGACTCTCCAAGATACGACGAACCCAATGGTATATCTAGCTTGGCAAAAATGCAATCCAAACACGCACAACTGCGGCCATGGCGGGCTCGGCCGCAGTGGCGCCGGCTGTCCGGCGAACGGGGACCTTCTCAGACCTAAACAAACGCTCACGAAGCTTCAGTAGACTCACCACGACAAGATGCTCACGTTGGTTGAAACAGAGACGACCCAGAGATGGTTTAGTGACGGAGATAGCAGCCTCGGTCGCGCGGACACGGCGGCGAGCTTCTGTTCCGGCGAGCCCTGTGCAAGACCGTGGAAACCGCCAGGTGCTTGAGCATCCATGACAAATCGAGACACTGGAACGATAACTGATTATGACGTAGCTTACTAGAGGAAGCTAATCGCAGAGAGGAAGCTCGTGGCAGCGCTCCGCCGGCCGCGAGGAAGATGACGGTCGCGCGGGTGATTTCGGTGATGAGAAGACGCGAGACCGGGCTCAATCAAAGCGCTACGAGTAGCAGAACTTATCCTCGAGATGGAGAGGGTGATGGTGAGCTACGGACGATGAATTTCATCTCAAACCGCGAGCATGCCGACGGCGGAAGGGGAGGAAAAACGACGGCGGCTTAGGATGGCTTATATATATATGGCCGAATGGGACAGGACGGGACCGGGGCCCCCACGTCGACGGCAGGAGGTGGCAGGGCTGGCCGGACCCCGGCCGGCGTCGGCGTGCGGCGCGGCACGCGTAGCAGCGCATGGTAGCGCGGCAGGGAGGGGTGTAGGGGCCGGCTACTGTAGCACCCCCCAAAGTCAACTCCTAATTTTCCAATTACTTTTTATGTTGTATATAAAGTTGAAAAATCAGCAATACGAAACTTGTAGCAAATTTTGTGCTGAGCAACTTTGGTTTTTGAACCACATTCAAATTTTGAATATTTTTGAAGTTATGGAAAAAGGGGTAAAACTTCATTTTGAATCTTATTTCAAATCTAGTTAAATTCTTCAAAATTTTCTCAATAAGTTGAAAATATCCAAATATAAAAGTTGTTATATTTGTCAAGATATCCTGCCCAAGCGTCCTCGGGGCTTACATGTTAGCGAAGACTTAACGGCCCAGGCGTCCCTGGGGCTTACGTGGTGGTGAAACTTCCCGCGCCAGGCGGGGGTTACGCTTATCGTGGGCGAAGGTTACCCGATATATCGGGGCAGTCAGTGAAGAGGCGTAGTTGGCGGCCTATCATGTGTAGGACTTACGCGGCGTCGAGCCAGATGCTGCCCGACGGGTGCGGGGGTTACGAATTGGCGAAGTCGTGCTGCCCGAACAGGTGCGGGGCTTACGCATTATCTTGGACGTGCTGCCCGAACCGTGCGGGGCTTACGCATTCACGGCGAAGAATCTTGGAGATAATCTTGGCGATGATATTCGAATTTGGCTTGCTTAGCGATGGCTTGACGTGGCTTCGTTAGACTGCTCGACGTGGCTTCGTTTAGCCGTTTGGAGAACTCGGATGGCTCCAAGATTGTTGTTGTCGAGGCCGCTATAGTGTGTCGACGATGAGACGTGCGATGAATTTCTTTTGAGTGGAGACGAGTCGTCGTCGTGGCTGAGCAGAATAATCTGCGTGTCGCCATATGTGGAGAAATGAACGTGGCTTGCTTTGGGTCTTCCGTTGATGAGCAGCAAAATTACTCGATAAGCCACATGTGCATATATCATATGGCGTCTCCATGTCGGTCAGCCATGTATAGCATGTATAGTATGTCCGTGTGCATGTTGGTCTCTCTCTGTTTTTTTTTTCTTTTGCCAATGGGATCTTCGCCAGCTTGCATGGTCTTGTGGACGTGGATGTCTTCCTCTGTTCTATGGCGCTTGGATGTGACGTATCTTCACGTGACGCCTCAGCATCGCCGCCACGCAAAGTTGTTGGGCCTCTGGCTGCGGCCGCTGCGGTTGATGGTGAAAAAAGACGACACACCGTCGGATGCCGAGTTTTGGTCAGAGTAGTAGGTGACGTTGGCTCGTTGGCCGCTAGCCGTGTAGATCGGATCTTGCACGCTTCTTGGCGGATGACGCTACGCCATGGCTAAGATACAGGGAGTCGTAGAAACTGTGGATCGCGCTTGGCTCCGTCCACCATGACTTAGAAGTCGACCGCATCTGTAGACTGTAGTAGGTTTGCTTGCCGGGCTGCACTGCTAGCTTGCTTGGCTTCTTGACGTATACGCATATATCAACATGAACTTTGCAGGCTCTTCTCCTTGGAGGATCTTCTAGGCCTGGTGCAAAATCAGATCTGATCTGATTCGCGCTGAGGCAGTTAGCCACCAGCCTTTTGCTTTTCTCCTCACGAGCTGGTGTTGAATTCGGGGAAGGTGCAGCAGAACCGGAGCTTGATTGATCGGCGGTAGCGCTATGTGCTCGGCGATGTAGATTGTCTGACTTGAAAACAAAACGCGAAACATGTCGGCGGTTGCTGCCCGTCACGAGTACGTCTTGTTGCAGGCGTTTGTTGATGAAGAATTCTGTGGCATGAGTCGCCCTCGAACGTGGCTTGCCATCACGTGTTGCATCGTGGCCAAAATCCTTGCCGGTGAATTTGTGCGTGGATGCCGCTTTGAAAAATCATCTGGATCCTCGCCAATATGGCCCTGTAGGCCTTGTAGATTGGATCTCGTACTCTGTTTCAGCCGGCGGAGATGTGGACTCGGCCTGCTAACCTGGTTTGCCGCCGCCGAATGCCGTGGTCGACGACGAAAGAAAAATCACCGTCCTGTTCGCCATGGAATCAGAAAGCACACCCCCTACCTGGCGCGCCAACTGTCGACGGAATACCGGCGATAGTTTACCGAGGGGTATGCCCAAGGTAGTAGATGAGACGGTGAGGGTGCGCCTGAGACGAACAAGCGTTGCGCAGTAAGCGCGAGACACGAGATTTATACAGGTTCAGGCCGCCGCGAGGCGTAATACCCTACATCCTGTGTGTTACTGTCTTGTATTATTATGAGTTGAGTTGCCTTGAATTGAGGGGATCTATCCCTGCCCCCTCCTTATATAGTCTGAAGGGACAAGGTTACAAGTAAACTATCCAAGTTGGTACAATAACCGTGCGATGCAATGCCTTGCGCCGCACGTCTTTATCTTCTGGGCTGGGCCAGCTTTGATGGTGTGGCCCACGTCTTGACTTGTGGTACTAGGTGTTTATATCCCCACACTCCTCCTGTCTCAACTACCACGAAGTTAGCAGGTACATGCGAGTGTCCAACTCGTACACATACATCTTCTAGGATCCCCTTTGGATAGCAGAGTGACTGGTCTGCTAGCTGCAAGCACATGTTAGTGTATAAAAGTGCATCTCCATGGATCTTCTCGTAGATCACCTTGGGCAAAATGTTGACGCTTGCACCAAAGTCACAGATTGCTTCCTCGAAGGCGTGTTGACCAATGGCTATTGGTATGATGGGTCTTCCTGGGTCTCCTTTCTTCTCTGGCAGAGAATCGTCGTTCCATCCCTTGGGCCGTTGCTCTGCATGGTACCATCTTGCATTGAAGATATTCACCAGATTTGTAGTTTCTAGTTCTTCTGGTTGGCCTGGGATCTTTCCTTCATTGGCCGGATGGATAGATGATGCCAGCTAAGCTATTTGAGATTCTAACATTTTATTGAAGCTAAGCTGGTTCTTGATAGCAGAGGCAAAACCATCCATCCTGTTGTTGATGGGTTTCTAGCAACTTGTCATTGGAGACTAGTTTCATGAAAATCTGATCTAGCAGTTTAGTCTGGCCAAAGACTAGATCTCTCAACGGTGTGTTAAAATTGTTACCTTGGCAATTACCTGAGTAATTACCTTGGTAGTTGGGCCTCTGTTGCTGATTTCAACCTTGGTTCTGATTCCAATTCCGATTCTGGGGACGGTAGTAGTTGTTGTTGTTCACGTAGTTCACATCCTCCTGAATCTCCGGACAGCTGTGACCTGAGTGGCCAGTGCCTCCACACTCTTCACATGTCATGTAGGCATCATGAATGTGGTTGATCTCTCTCTTACCATTCACTCGGTCGTCAAGCTTCTTCATCAGCAATTCCATCTTGGCAGAAATCATATCGATCTCCTTGAGCTGGTGCATTCCTCTTCTCTTGCGGGTCAGGGCTCGTTCTTCATTCCAACTCTGGTTGGATGCCATCTTCTTCACAAGGGTGGCAGCTTGCTCAATGGTGAGTGACAGAAAAGCTCCTCTAGCAGCAGCATCCATCGTCTCACGGGTGCTGGTAGTCAACCCATCGTAGAAGGTTTGCATAAGCAACCAATTCTCCATCCCATGGTGAGGACATTCGGAAATGTAGTCTTGAAAGCGTTCCAAAGCTTTCATGACTGATTCGTCGTGCTATTGCTGAAAGCTGGTGATCTTCCCTCTGAGAGCATTCATCTTGCCCACAGGGAAGAACTTTGCTAGGAAGGCAGTGGAGCAGAGGTCGTGTTCTTGTCTTTGTTTGCGTAGAACCCCTGCTTTGCTCTTCCTGTAAGTGCAATCAAGCCCTAAAGTGGGTTTCGGTGATAATGACCACGCGATTAGGAGACTAATGAGATTTATCGAGATGATGGACAGGCAAAAGCATTAGGAGGATGTAATCTTATGTAGGTGGACCCCTAACATTTAAAGGATGCGGCATCCGGCTCAAAGGAGGTTTAAATTCGTTTTATTTTGAAATTGAGTATAGGAAAGCCGTACTATTAAGGGGGATGCAAAAGACAGGTTTGAAAGTGTGACCAAGTGCAAATCTCCACACCAAACATCCTCACTTCCACGGCCAAAGCCAGCCACAAAATTCTAGATCATTCTGTCCTGGTTTGGCAGCGCGGCACTGCCGGCCCTAGGCCCGGCACTTCCGGCCGAGCGGCACTGCCGCGACTTGTTTCGACCGTTAGACTCGAGGGGGCTTCTTAGCCTCCCTCCTGTCGCCCCCAATGGTCATCTTTGCCATTTTCTCAGTTCCCAGACCAGAGAAGCCACTTTCTTGCCCTCTCTCACTCCCAACAAGCTCTCTACCCTCAAGTTTGAATCCAAATTTGAATCTAGAAGAGTGTGAGCTGAATCTTAGCAAGAACAAGCTTCTCCCCACTGATCTTCAACTTCCTCAAGCACTTGGTTCGTGTTCAAGCCGGTGGTTTGCATTTGTTACTCTTGGAGCTTGCTCCTAGCCGGCTAGAGCATCGCCTGGTGAGCTTACCAATCTTGTGGCTGCCCCGGGAGGTTTGTAATCACTCTCACAAGCTAGTGGAATCACCCCCTCTTTTCAAGAGTTAACTCTCTTGACTTGAGAATGAGGATTGAGCTTTGTGAACCCAAGTTTCCTTTGTGGAACCTCAACAACGTGGAGTAGGCAAGCCTTTGTGGCGAGCTAAACCACGGGTTAAATCTTGTGTCACTTGTGTTGCATGTTTTATTCTCTATTTGTTGAGTTTCTTGACTTCTAGGGTTTGGTCCCGATCTACGAATTGGTGGTGTTCTAGCTGCAAGGAAAGGGTGTGCTAGGGTCTACACATACCAGGGAACATTAGTAATTTGTTCGATCTAAATTTCCCTAAGCAGTTTTTGAATAGTGTAGAATTTGCTCTGCGAGGTCCAGCACTGCCGCTCTAGGAGCAGCACTGCCGGGCAGCCCAGCAGTGCTGCTCTACAGGCCGGCACTGCCGTGCTTGTTACTAACCTCTGTTCATGAAGATTTTTCACAGGCCTATTCAACCCCCCCTTCTAGGCCAGTCTGTGATCCTACAAGTGGTACCGGAGCAGGTTACCTCAGGTTTACGCTTAACTGCGTGAGGTATGGCCAAGAACGGTGAAGCGGAGGCAAGTACAGCTCATGAGATTCATGTTGGTAGTGGTGGTGATGATCTCCACACCACCGATAGCAGCAGTGACAGCGTGTCGACGGCAAGCCAATCCACGCTGCCACCAGCTGAGATCTCCGAAGGAGAAAGAGCTAGAAGAAGAGAAGAAAGAAGATTAAAAAGAGAAGCAAAAGAAGCTAGAAGAGAAGAAAGAAGAAAAGAGAAGGAAGAGTTGAAAAGAAAAGAAGAAAAGCTAAAAAGAAGAGAAGAAAGAAAGCTGAGAAGAGTAGAAAAGAAGAGAAGAGAAGAAAAGAGGAAGAAAAGAGAAGAAAAGGGCAAGAAGAAGGCCTCAAGTGATGATGACTCAAGTAGCACCGAAGATGGAGATGATGATAGCACTTATCAACCTACCAAGAGCAGCAAGAACAAGAAAGGCAGCGGCTACACCGACTATGGAGCCATATCCTTTGATTATTCATCTTTATCTAACCTTGACACTAGACGTGTCATCAATGTGCCCGTGGGAAAGTTGCCTCATTTCGATGGGACAAACTTTGCCAAGTGGAAGCACTTGATGAAAACTTATCTTGTAGGTCTTCATCCCGGGATTTGGGAGATTGTGCATCATGGCTTGGAGGCACCGGTTGATCCAAAGAAGCCCACACAAGCTGAGTTTCGCAACATCCATCTCAATGCCCAATCTACTAGTGTTTTGCTTAGTGCTTTGGAGGTGGCCAAGGAAATTTGGGATACCTTGCACATGGCACATGAGGGTGTTGACAAGGTGAGAAGGTCCAAGATTGAAATATTGATGGCCAAGCTCAACCAGTTTGCAATCCTTGAAGGTGAAGGGCCACAAGAGATGTTTGATAGGTTGATGGCCATTGTTGGCAAGATTAGAGGTCTTGGTAGCACCGAGGTGAATGATCATAAGGTTGCGAGGGTCATGTTGGAAGCTTTCACACCAAGAAATGAGACCCTTATGACTTTGATTAGAGAGAAGAAGAGATTTGAGCAATTCACTCCTAGTGATGTTCTTGGGAGGCTTTTGACACATGACATGCATAGAGAGGAAGCACTTGAGAGGCAAAGGCTTGGGGAGCTGCAAACCAAGCTTGAGGACATGAAAATCAAGGATGTAGCACTCAAGGCATGCAAGAGAAGCTTGTAGCTCGCAGCAAGCTAGCAATCCACATCAAGCAATCAAAAGGGCAGCAAGCAAGGTGCATCGTTCAAGTCAAGGGCAGCCAAGAAAGCCAAGGAAGAAGTGCCAACAACTTCATCATCTAGTGAAGAAGAAAGCGATAGTGAGCAGCAACAAGAACATATTGATGACTTTGCTTTGTTCATGAGAAGATTTCGCAAGGGAATCGAGAGCAATGGCTACAAGTTGGTGAAAAGAACCTTCCCCAACAAGAAAAAGAGAACATGCTATAATTGTGGTAGCACGGAGCATTTCATAGCCGATTGTCCCCATGAGAAGAAGGACAAGAGGCAAGACAAGAAGTATCACAAAGAGGGCAGCAAGAGAAGGTACAAGAAAGATGTGGGAGAGGCTCACATTGGACATGAATGGGACTCAACCGTAGACAGCTCAAGTGAAGAGGATAGAAAGATTGCAACCGTTGCCATTCAAGCTTCATCCTCAACACCAAAGCTATTCAACAACTTGTCCGATGATGATGATGATGATTGCTTCCCTCACACTTGTCTTATGGTAAAGGGTGAGAAGGTAAAAACCAAATCCAAGTCCAAAACTCCCTCTCCTAGTGACATCTCGAGTAGTGATTCTAGTGATTGCTCTAGTGATGATGAATCTAGTGATGAAGAAATTGATAAGCTAACTAAGAACTTGGATAACAAAACTAAAATGTTCATTGCTAGACTAATGGAAGAACTAGAGAGCACACAAGCTGAGCTAGCATCTAGAGAGAAGACTCTTATTAAACAAGAAGATCTCTATATTGCTAGCAAGGAGGCTCTTGCTTTGAAAAATAGTGAGGTGGATTCTTTGCAAGTGGCTTTAGTCAAAGAGCAAAAAGTCCACACTATCACCAAGAAGGCTAATGTTGACCTCAACCAAAGATACAATAGCTTGTTGAAAAAGCATAATGAACTTGAGGATCAACATAAGCTTCTTGCTGATAGTAACTCACTCTTCCTCGAAAGCAAAGGTGCATCTAGGTCTTCCACTAGTCAAGCATGTGAATAATGCCCCAAACTTGATTTAAATGCTTATGCTACTAACCTTGCCAACCTAGAGACAATGAAGAAAGAAGTGGCAAGGCTCAATGCCTTAGCTGCTGGTAAGGGCAAGAACTTGCAGGTGCAAAATAGCAAGAGCAAGGTTAGAGAGCAACCAAAGGTGCAATACAAGGATGGAAGGCATCCACACATCAAAGGTGGCTTAGGCCATGTTGCTGGGGGTAAGACCAATGGAAGATACATGAAAAATGGAGTAAAATGTGTCAGGTTTGAGAGGAAGGCACAGATTGGTACAGAGAGGCCTGCATAGACCACGGCAGTGTCGTGCCCTAGGGCGGCAGTGCCGGACCACGGCAGTGCCGGGCCTAGAGCAGCAGTGCCACGCCCCAAGAAAGGGAAGGCCACCAATCTGAAGCCTGATCATTCCAAAACACATGTCCAAAAGGTGCCCTAGCCGAAGCAGGTTTTCCAGAAGCCACGGGAATCAATATGGGTGAACCAAAAACAAGTTTGTACACCAACCAAAGCCAAATATTACCCGTGAAAGTTTGGAATCTTGCTATGTGTTGAAATGTAACAACCGTAGTAAAGTTGTTGCTAAGATTGTTGGTCAAGAGGCCAGCAAGCATGTAGGAAAAGCAATTTGGGTTCCTAAGATACTTGTGACTAACATGCAAGGCCCCAATGCTACTTGGGGACCTAAATCAAGGAACTAAATTGTTTTGCAGGCATACTCCTCCGGTGGATCAAGTTGGGTACTTGATAGCGGATGCACAAATCACATGACCGGAGAGAAGAGTATGTTCAGCTCATACTCCCCTATCGAAAATCCAAGTGAAAACATAGTCTTTGGAGACAACTCGAAAGGGGGAGTAATCGGTCTTGGTAAAATTGCTATAACTCATGAACATTCAATTACTAATGTTTTACATGTTGATTCGTTGAGTTACAATTTATTATCCGTATCACAATTGTGTGAGATGGGCTACAATTGTTTCTTTATGGATAAGGGTGTGGAAGTCACTAGAAGGGAGGATTCCTCTATTGCTTTTACGGGTCGCTTGAAAGGGAAGCTTTACCTAGTTGACTTCAACAAAAGTAAAGCTAACCTTGAGACTTGTTTAGTGGCAAAATAGCATGGGCTGGTTGTGGAGCTTGCTCATGTTGGGATGAGGAACTTGGCCAAACCTCTAAAGGACAACCACATCCTTAGACTAATGAATGTTCATTTTGAGAAAGATAGGATATGCAGCGCGTGCCAAGCCGGAAAGCAAATAGGAGCACTACACCCATCAAAGAGCATCATAACAACCACCAAGCCATTGGAGCTAATTCATATGGATCTCTTTGGACCCGTGGCCTACTTAAGCATTGGGGGTAATAAATATGGATTTGTTATTATTGATGATTATTCTCGTTTCACTTGGGTATTCTTCTTGTATGATAAGTCCCAGGTACTAGACAAAGTGAAGACATTCATTAGAAGGGCACAAAAGGAATTCGAGCTTTCCATCAAGAAAGTAAGAAGTGACAGCGGGACCGAATTCCGAAACACCTAAGTTGATAGCTTCCTTGGTGAAGAGGGCATTAAGCATGAGTTTTCAGTTCCATACACCCCTCAACAAAATGGTGTAGTTGAACGAAAGAACCGGACTCTAATTGGCATGGCAAGAACAATGCTTGATGAGTACAAGACGCCGTATCTCTTTTGGAGTGACGCCGTCAACACCGCTTGCCATGCAATCAACCGTCTCTACCTACACAAGAAGCTGAAGAAAACTTCATATGAGCTGCTCACCGGTAACAAACCAAAGGTGTCTTACTTTAGAGTGTTTGGGTGCAAGTGTTTCATACTTAATAAAAGGCCCAAAACCTCTAAGTTTGCACCTAAAGTTGATGAGGGTTTCTTACTTGGTTATGGATCAAATGAGCATGCCTATCGTGTCTTCAATAAGACCACCGGTCGAGTTGAAGTCGCGGTGGACGTGACATTTGATGAATCTAACGGCTCTCAAGTAGAGCAAATTGATTTAAGTGTTGTAGGAAAGGAGGATCCACCATGTGACGCAATCAAGCAAGTAGCAATTGGTGATATAAAACCACAAGAAGACAAGGCTACAGAGGTAGAAGGACCTCAAGAGAAGGCCACTGCAGAAGCTGCTGCTGCAGGGAGCCCGGCAGTGCTGGACTCAGGCCCAGTAGTGCCGCTCCCCCAGACAGCAGAGCCATCAACTCCTATAACTGCTGAGAGAACACTGCTTCCGAGGGATGATCTTGCACCTGTTCTTGAAGTAGATGAAAATGATTGGCCAGAAGAAGAAGAACAAGAATCCATTGACCATCCAAGGCTACGTCAAACTATTCAACGGGATCATCCCGTTGACAATATCCTTGGGAGTCTTCGAAGGGGGGTAACTACTCGTTCACATTGGGCAAATTTTTGTCAATTTTACTCTTTTGTCCCCTCTTTGGAACCTCTCAAGGTAGAAGAAGCACTTGGTGATCCGGATTGGGTGTTAGCCATGCAAGAAGAGTTGAACAACTTTGAGAGAAACCAAGTATGGACTCTAGTTGAAAGACCCAACACCAACATCATCAGCACTAAGTGGGTATTCAGAAACAAGCAAGATGAAGATGGAATAGTGACAAGGAACAAGGCAAGATTGGTGGCTCAAGGATTCACTCAAATAGAGGGCTTGGACTTTGAAGAAACATATGCACCGGTAGCAAGACTAGAGGCAATCTGAATGCTTCTAGCCTATGCTGTCCTTCACAACTTCAAGCTATGTCAAATGGATATGAAGAGTGCATTTCTTAATGGCCCAGTACAAGAGTTGGTATATGTGGAGCAGCCACTGGGTTTCGAAGATCCCAAGTTCCCAAACCATGTCTATAAACTCCATAAGGCGCTCTATGGGCTTAAGCAAGCACCAAGAGCATGGTATGAATGCCTTAAAGAATTCTTGCTCAAACAAGGCTTTGAAATAGGCAAAGCTTATCCTACTCTTTTCACTCACAAAGTTGGTAAAGATTTATTTGTGTGCCAAATATATGTCGATGACATAATATTTGGTAGTAGTAACAATGTCTTTTGTGAGGAATTTAGTAGGACCATGACTAAGAGATTTCAGATGTCCATGATGGGTGAGCTCAAGTTCTTCCTCGGGTTTCAAGTCAAGCAATTGAAAGGAGGAACTTTCATAAGTCAAACCAAGTACACCCATGACATGCTCAAAAAGTTTGACATGGCGAATGCAAAGGCTATCAAAACTCCCATGCCAATCAACGGACATCTTGATCTTAATGAGGAAGGGAAAGCCATGGACATCAAGGTATATCGCTCCATGATCGGCTCTCTACTCTATTTGTGTGCATCTAGGCCCGATATTATGCTTAGTGTGTGCATGTGTACTAGATTTCAAGCTAACCCGAAAGAGTGTCATTTGATGGCTATTAAAAGAATCTTGAGATATCTAGTGCACACTCCAAATCTTGGCTTGTGGTATCCTAAGGGCTCTAAGTTCGATTTCCTTGGGTATTCGGATTCTGATTACGCCGGTTGCAAAGTAGATCGAAAAAGCATTTCGGCGACGTGTCAATTCCTTGGACGGTCCCTAGTGTCTTGGAGTTCTAAGAAACAAAATTGTGTAGCCCTTTCCACCGCCAAGGCCGAGTATGTTGCAGCCGGTGCATATTGTGCGCAACTACTTTGGATGAGACAAACCCTTCGTGATTTCGGATGTCACTTTACCAAAATCCCATTATTGTGTGACAATGAAAGTGCCATAAAGCTTGCAAACAATCCCGTAAGCCACTCAAGAACCAAGCACATTGACATCCGACATCACTTCTTGAGAGACCACGAAACCAGAGGAGATATCGAAATACGCCATGTGAGCACCGAAAAGCAACTAGCCAATATCTTCACTAAGCCTCTCGACGAGTCAAGGTTTTGCGCTTTGTGTAGTGAACTAAATATCCTTGACTCTCGAAATGTGGTTTGAAACTTAGCACACAACTGTTTGCTTAAGCTAGGGTGCTTGAAAAGGATTTAAAAAGGTTCAATTATGTCTTTCAAAACTATATTGAACGTGTGCTTGTGCAATCTTGGTCACTGCTTTTAATTCTTAGTCCTTCTGACCTAGTGATTGCACAAATAATATCCTGTGACCTTGTTCTTAGTGAAGACTAGAATAGGTTTAGGTTCTCTGCTGGAATGTAGGGCGGCAGTGCCGCTCCTAGCCGCGGCAGTGCCGTGCCTTGCCAGCTTGGCGTCCTATGGGCCACCTTAGTCAGAACGGTCGGGCTTTCCTCTCTCTATCCCATGCCCGTGACCGTTCCTCCCTCTCTCCCCTTATTCTCTCGGTCTTTCTCTCTCTCTTCTCTTCAAACCGAGAGAGCAGGGGACGGCGCCCCTGCCCAGCACTGCCGCCCCTTCCCTTGCCGGCGCCTCCTCCCTGCCGCGGCCTGTGCTGAGCGTGGGGGATCTCTTCTCCTTCTTGCTGGCGGCAAGGACCCCCTAAAGGCGCTGCTCCATTCTCTCTCCTTCCCTCTCCAAGGTGAAGTTCAACCCTAAGTTGTTTCTTCCCCGATCTATGCAATGTGATGGTTATGGTTGAAGAAAAGTGTTGCTATGAGTAGTTTGATGAGTTTAGAGTCAAATCCATGTGATGAAATCAGCCGATCCGATGTTTCACCCGCTGAGAAAGATTGAGGGCAGAGAGACCTCACTGTGCAGGCGTAGCAGTGCCAGCCTAAGGCGTGGCAGTGCCGGGCCCTGTGCAATGAGTCCCAGTCACCCAATCTTTGCCTCAATAGTTGACACCTCAGATTTGCTATTTTAATCACACAGATTTGTTCAACACTCATTTCTTCTCATTATTTACACGTATTTACCACATTTGCGTAGATGGCGGATGAAGGAAGGCGTGAAGCGAGGACGAAGGGTGGTTTCGATGCTGGGGCTGGGTCCAACAACCCACGTCCCCCACGTACGAAGCAGCCAGCCCTTCGAGGTGGACGAAACCCGGAGGGCAGGACGGATAGGCAGGCACTCCGTGATGCTGAGTTGCTGGAGCAGGCAGGCAGGACCATTCCAGATGGTGCCTGCCCGGATAACCCAGATGATCTTTCCATGTTTGATGGGGCATACCTGCAGTGGGATGAGCATGATCACCATGTGCGTGCTCCAGTTGAGAGGAGGCAAAG
>JAHLJS010000263.1:0-50000 GCA_038502445.1 Eremochloa ophiuroides
GGAAAGGGGGGAAGGGGCAGTACCAGCGCCTGCTGATAGTATCTGGAAGAAAAAGTCAATCTTTTGGAAACTACCTTGCTGGCCACTTTTGAGTGTACGTCACTGTCTTGATCCAATGCACATAACTAAAAATGTGTGCGGTAACACTCTTAACACGTTGATGAACACCGGGGGAACAACGAAGGATTCTCTCGCGACACGCTTGGACATGCAACACCTGGGCCTCAAGAAGGAGTTGCACCTAATAACTCTTGAGGATGGCCACTTGAAACTTCCGGTGGCATCATGGACACTGAAAAAGGAAGAAAAGGACATGCTTATTTCTTTCTTCAATGATCTCAAGGTGCCGACTAGCTCCTGTGCGAACCCAAAGATGCTAGTTAACATGAGAGAACATAAGTTTAACTATGGTTGTATGAAAGCTCATGACTGTCATGTCATTATGACTCAGCTACTCCCAGTTGCCGTGCGAGGTATCCTCCCTGACAAGGTACGCGCCCCGATCATAAAGTTGTGTTCGTTCTTCAACGCGATTTCTGAAAAGGTCATTGACGAGGCCAAGCTAGACCAGCTAAAGCAGGAGATAGCCGATATTCTATGCAGGCTTGAGATGCATTTTCCACCGACTTACTTTGACATAGCGGTGCATCTACTTGTTCATCTTGTTGACCAAATTAAAGGCCTTGGCCCAATGTACCTACACCAAATGTTTCCTTTTGAGAGGTTGATGAAAGTTTTTAGATGGTATGTTAGGAATAGATTCAGACCAGAAGGTAGCATGGTAGAAGGATGGACAACGGAGGAGCCCATTGAGTTCTGCACATACTTATCTGCGACAGTTGCATGATTATTACACCCTCTATACTGCTAAAGGGGAGTACATTGGTTTTGAAGTTTGTATCCCTCCCGGGCTGATTTTTAATCATCCTGAAAAAGAGGCGCATAGTGTTTATTATGAAGTCCTCTTTCAGCTCTTCCAACGACGCTCGCTCGATGTACAGATTTTGATGTTATGGACTATGTAAGTACCCTACTCTCACAACGTTATAATAAAGCACGTGATCTGCATTTGAATATATCCTGTGTTTATTATGCAGGTGTATGGCAAAATGGTGCCTACGGGGGCACCTGATGCATGTAGACTTCTTGGATCCCGTATTTGTCAACAAGACAACATGCGTTGCCGGGTGTGAAGATGACTATGTGCCAAAAAGTTTGAAGATTGAGTTTAAAAGGATGCTGAAGAACAACAAAACAAACATACTCCTACCCTACAACTGCGAGTATGTGTTCTCGGCCCTCACTTTGGTGTTCATTCTCTTAATATATATGTCATTCAATAACATGGACTTTCCTTCGTGATTGCAGCAACCATTATGTCCTCGTAGAGATTTCTCTTGTAAATTCACATATCGAGGTGTGAGATTTCAAGAATAAGCCACTTTCTCATATTGACCCTCTAGTCAATGTGTTGAATAAGTAAGTGAACCCAATATCATAACACTATTTTCTAATCACATAGGACATTGTAATGTCCATGGCCTTGATACTTTGTTTATAATGTCACACAGAATGAAGGCATTACCTGACTGGAAAAATATCGATAGCAAGAAGCACAAGAAATGAAGTGAACCATTCACGGCTAAGTATATGGAGGATATCAAGACCCTAGACCAACCGGCGGGGAACAACGAATGCGGGTTCTATGTGACGTGGGCTACGCTTGTCTACTTTGGTGCAAAAACAGACAAAGGAGATGAAGTGGTACGTAGGCTTTCTATTTGTATTGTTTTGACTTATGTTTTTGCATCTAAATATCATCTTGATTCAATTATAGCGCAAAGCACACGGTCACAACCGGTTGGTCGATTTCGAGATAAGAGGAATTCAAGAAGAACTAGCAAAGTTTATCACCGACAAGGTATTGAGCAAGAACGGATCATTCTGCATTGCTAAGACCAAAAAGTTCAAGAAGGCCTATGGAAGAGAACATGTGGATAGACTATTGTAATGCGACTCTTAATTATTTCGTTACTTATACGTTTTATTTTGGAATTTCTGTAATATAAACGTTAATGGGTTTGTAGTGATGTCGAGATCCACATCGATATCCAATTATTCGATTGCATCACCGCCAACACCTCCCCCACCTCCCCCCCAAGAAATCCCCTCAAATTGAAAATAAAACAATTAATAAAATGCAAATTATAAAAAATATATCACTGCCGGTTATCATTGCAAACCAGCTGTGATAGTTAAGCTATCACTGCCGGTTTGTATTGCCAACCGGCAGTGATAGCTCACATATCACTGCCGGTTTGGCAGACCCGGCAGTGATGTCATGCGCTCATCACTGTGAGTTGGTTGTGCCGGTTCAAAATCCGCCAGTGAAGGGGGGTTTTGAACCGACAGTAATGTTTGAATATGGCTTAGTGGCGTGAAACAGTCATCAAGCGTCAAGAGGAAGAGCTTAAAGCTCGTGAGGCAGCACTCAAGAACAAGAGAGATGCAGCGGAACCGTCTTCACGGTGCGATAACAAGGCCAAACAACCACGCTGCACCTAGTAGAACAATGTAATAGACCCAGCAAGTTAAATTCCCTAAGGCATGTTTACAATAGTCGGTGGCCTCTTAGCAGAGTCGCACACATGCCATTGCAAACCAGCATTGTGTTCAATTTTCCTAAGGCATGTTAGGATTAGCCTTGGTACAACCTAGAGTACCAGACATGCCACGCACCGCTCATTTTATGTATCGCCGGGTTATTCTTCTAAATTGAACATGTGTTGTTTTAATTACCTAACTTTTATTCTATTTCTAGTACATCACGTAGTTTGCAACACACTTAATTTGTAGAACAAACCTTACAACAGTCTTCAAAGACGGGAGTAAGTTTTCGGATCGAACCGTGTAACGAATATGAAATAAACATGAAAATGAATATCAAAATAAAAAAGCACGTGAAATAAACCTGTCGGCTTAGGCAGGTAAGCCGACAGGCCTATCGGCTACCCGAGAGCCGACTGAACATGTCGGCTACTGGACGGCCGACAGGTCTGCTATCGGCGCCGATACTCGCTGCTGACGGTTGTCGGCTGCTAAGTAGGTGACACGTCAACCTATCTGCTGCTGGATCGCCAACAGGTCCTCTGTCGGGTCCTGGGTGGCTAAGAGCATGCTATTTCTGTAACTTTTATTGCACAAATGCTAGATTTGTAATTAAACATTAAAAAAATATTATTTAAAGAAAAATCGCCTTGGCTCCGCTCTGCCACTAGTATTGACCACAGCAGCAGAGCCGCACGCAGGAGCCTCCATCCTCGATATATACCTCGATCAGCCGTCACGATCGACGACAACCGAGAGCCGTGGCACCCAGGGCATGTAGCAGATCCAGCCGCAGAGTTACGACTCCTTGCTTGAAGCTAGCTTCCAAATTCCGATATGATCGATCGAGGGGCCCCCGTAGGTACGTGAAGGTGCAGCCACTATGGCGCCATTTAAATACCCTCCAACTTTCAATTACAACTAATCACATTAATATTGTGGCATATACATGGAGCATTAAATATAGACGAAATATTTACATGTTTACACAGTTTACATGTACATCACGAGACGAATCTTTTAAGCCTACTTAGGCCATGATTGGATACTTATCGGAAAAAATTTCTCGCTGCTACAGTGTCAAAATTCTAAATTACAAATGGATCTAAACGCAGCCTATATATAGATAGGATGGATCCACTATGGTTGCGTTTGATCCATTTAGAATTTTGGTACTGTAGCAGCGGAGAATCTTTTTTAATAAGTGTCCAATCATGGTCTAAGTAGGCTTAAAAAATTCGTCTCATGATGTACATGCAAACTGTATAAACATACAAATATTTCGTCTACATTTAATGCTCCATACATGTGCCGTAATATTGATGTGACTAGTTATAAGTTGGAGAGTATTTAAACAGGGTCCGTACAACCTTAATTTGGCTCCTTGTGCAACCTTAATTTGGCTCCATGTATCAGGACTCACGAGGGTCCAATAGAACAAGATAAGGCCAAACAGTGACGGTGAAGTTACGTTAAAGGAAAATAGTAAGAGAGAATCTGCGCTACTTTTTAGGTCACGTTGGCCAACTGAACAAGCCAGTCAATTCATGTTCTTGATCGTTGAACAAACATTATTATTGGTAGTTTGGCATCTTGGCTTTGTTTAGAGAACGGTTTTTTGCCTTAAAAGCCATGAGTAAGAAATTTACTGGATATCTATTAACAGACGAGAAACAATGTACAAATCGAACTAGCTTGACAAAGAAATCAAGTGGTCAAGCTTTGGATCTTAGTTTCTCTCACCAAATCCTCTCCTCAACTCAATCTCTTGCAAGATTTGGCTTAGGGGAGAAGAGAGGAGAAGAGAGAAGAGCTTAAGATGCTAGGAGGGTCCTTTTTTTTTGTTTTTTTTTGGCTCAGGGTTGGTCGAAGTTATGGCAACTATAACGGTTAGGAGTGAAGGTGAGATATTTATACTCCAAAGCAGATTCTAGCCAATCTGGAGGACATCAGAACTTCCGACATCAGGCTTTCATACAAGGTATTTGAAGTAATAAGGCCCCGTTTAGTTCATACATTTTTATTCTCTCTCTCCATCATATCGATTGTACTTTCCGTCTGCATAAAGCACCAAATGAAGTAGCAGCTGTTGCATGTTTGTACTTTTTGTTTGGCTAGGTCGAGATGAATCTTTTGAGTCTATTTGGGTCATGATTGGACAAAAGTTGTCAAATACAAACGAAAGTGCTACAGTGCACTTTTTTCCAACTTTTTCCCAACTAAACACAGCCTAAGTAACTTAATTATGATGACATCTGAATAGGCTACACAAAGGACACATCAGAAGTTTCAACACCTGTCAAAACTTCTGAGTTTCAAAACTTTCCCAAAATGTGCACGTGTTGCATTCAAGTGTTTTCAATAGTTTTAGTCAGGTACTTGAGCACTCTATATCCTCAGACCAACGTGATTTGCATCACTCTTTACAGTATGACATTTTCTAAATTGAAATTCAAAATATAAAATGATTTTAAAACACTTTGAGTCCGGAAACCTTTCAATCATCTATTTGCTTTAATTCTTTCACAGGGCTAATAGATGTAATATAACTCAATAAACGCATTAGTCCCTATTTTGAATGTCATTAATATACCAGAACCCAAATCGATGGTAAATGCAACAGTTATTTAAATATGTGTATCAAGATGTTAAAAATCACTCGACGAATTAAATTTTTTAGCAACTAGTCCTTACTCCATATGGTACAGTTAGCTCGACCCTTACTTCATAATAAGATTTCTCGTTTCCTTGCTGGATATCACTACAACAACCATGGTCAGAGCTTGGCATAGGCCTCGTGGTTTGTCGTGAATTACATTTTAATAATATTTATATTTATATATAGTCTTTAAATATTGATAACATGTTATTTGTAAATTACAATGTTTACGGAGGTACTCCGTTATATTATCTGTGTCATATATATATATATATATATATATATATATATATATATATATATATATATATATATATATATATATATATATATATATATATAGTTAAAAATTATGTTTTGATGTTCTTTTTCAACCGAAATACATTTGTTGTTGCCGCCAAGGTAATAAATAGTGGATTAGCGTCGAGGTAGCGGACGATATTGTGGATAGCAGGCGACATTGCGGATGATAAGTTCCAATAGTGGGAACCGATAATGTCATGTAATTTTAAGTAGATGTATCAAAATTAATAAGTATAAATAGACCTTTAATTGCACTTGAAGAACCGATGTCTCACATACTTAAATTAAGAAAACAAACATGGTGTTCTATGCATTAAATCATCACATTAAAAGTTTGAAAAAATAGGAGTCATAAAATAATTCAAAATACTATTCCTCATCAATGTTAGAAGAAGCAACATCAGTCTCATGGCCATCGGAACCATATATACATCTGCATTAGGGGTGTTATCTTTCTCTTCCTCTTCACTTTTATAACAATTAAATTAAATTCTTCCTCTACATCTTTTGCGCCAACTTGCACAATTATTGGCCTGCTACATGTAATTGCGGATATAATATCGCTCCTCTATTCAGAATAGCTGTTGCAAAGCTCTAAGCTACGGGTTTGTTTGGCTGGCTGGATTATACGGCTGACTGGTTAACTGTTATGAAAGAAAAACACAGCTAAATGGCTGGCTGGCTGATACAACGAGCCGCTACGCCTCTATTTGTTACTTTGGTTGCTGCACTGCGCTACCTATCAAGGTATCAAGGTTGAAGGCCAGCAGCGCAAGTAGCCGCAGGAAAAGTGCATGAACCCAAATCCAGGTCTCTGCCGTGTTTAGTTCAGCTTCAGCCGATGGAGGTGCAGGTGCAGGTGCTCCTGCCGCAAAGACGGGTACAGGAAAGTCGTCGACGATTCAATCACGCGCTGCTTTGGATTTGCACCACATTACTAATAATTAATTATGGCTGTGTTTAGATTTCAGTTACAGTTGTAATTTTATACTGTAGCACGTTCGTTTGTATTTGACAACTTTTGTCCAATTATAGTTCAAGTAGGCTTAAAAGATTCGTCTCGTAATTTACATACGAAAAATGCAAACATGTAAATATTTCATCTATATTTAATGCTCTATATATATATACCGTAATGTTAATGTGACTGGTTGTAATTGTAATTCGCAGTGGACGTAAACAGGGCCTATAACTAGTCATCCTGTTCCTGTCCACAGCGAGCGACAATCATAGAGCAAAAAACTAACAGTGAGACGGTTGGGTGGGGCCAGCCAGCCAGCCTAGCCCGTCGACTTTTCCGTAGCCGTCCGCCGTCGTCAGCAGCACACTTGCAGGACTCCTTCAATTCCTTCTCTTCCTCTTCCTTCCTCCTCGCGTTGAACCATTCCAAGTTTCCAACACCCGCCTCCGCCTCCGCCTCTCCCCGCCTCCGCAGGCCGCAGCTACTAAAGCCCGTACGGCCTGCGACCTCTATCTAGCTCCGGCACGCCGCCTTCCTCCGGCTTCCCTCAGCTGCCGCCTGCTGCGAGCCACATGGACGCGTCCTCGGGCGACCGCTCGTCGCCGCGGAGCCGGCAGCAGCTCCAGGGCCCGCGCCCGCCGCGGCTCGCCGTCAGCAAGGACTCGCACAAGGTCAGGAAGCCGCCCGTCGCGCCGCAGCGGCACCACCACCAGCAGCAGCCGGCCGCGCAGCAGCACCAGTACCAGCAGCAGCAGCACCACCAGCAGCAGGCAAGGCAGCCGGTCATCATCTACGACGCCTCGCCCAAGGTGATCCACACCAAGCCGGGGGACTTCATGGCGCTCGTCCAGCGCCTCACCGGCCCGGGCTCCACCTCCCAGTCCCAATTCGACGCCGCCGCCGCGGCGCCGTCGACGCAGCCTGCGGCGGCGATGGACTTCGAGCCGCGGGAGTTCCTCCTCTCGCCCACCGCCGCGCTGTCCCCGGCCGCGCGGCTGGCGGCCATCGAGAGGTCCGTCCGCCCGCTGCCGCCGCACCACGCGCCGGCGCACGTCCCTCCCTACTTCGAGTACGGCGCCAACGACGCCGGCGACGACTTCTTCCTGCCCCTCCCGGCCGCCGCTTCCGGTTCAGGGTCGGCGGACGTGGTGGCGGACAGCCTCGCCGCAGTCCTCGCCGCCCCGCCCGCGGGCCGCCCTGGCATCCTCTCCCCCGCGGCGCTCCCTCCGGCGGCCTCCACGGGGCTGTTCTCGCCGACGCCGTTCGACCCGAGCTGCCTGTCGTGGCTGAGCGAGCTGAGCCCGTTCCTCCCCTCCGCCGGCACCCGCGCCGCCGCGGGGTTGGACCACGCGCCGTTCGCGCCCAGCCCGCGCAGCAGCCTGCTGCTGTCCACGCCCACCATGCCGTCGCCGGCCACCTTCTCCGTGCTCGAGTTCTTCAGCAGCAACAACTTCCAGGACCTGTAAATCTCTAGATAATTGACCTCACAGCAATTCAATTCTACTACTGATCGATTGATTTCATTCCATTCCATTTCATTACTGATACACTTTGCCGTTGCCGTCCGGTCGTCTCATCCGTGTCTCACCAAGCAGCAGCCCTGTTAAATTTTTCTAAGCTAGTATTTCGCTTTGGTAATTCAGGGAGATGAGAAGGAACCGAAACAAATAGCGGTGATTAGTTTTATTTTTTTCTCTTCTGTTTTTAATAATTGTTAGAGTTGTTTCGCGCTGGCTTCTTCGGTGTCAGTTGCGAGAGCAAGTTGGCATTCGCCACTGGTAGCTACTGATTCATTAATTAATTCATTGGTTGGAGTAGGATTATTTTTATTCGCTTCTTTTCTCCGTTTCCATGGATTGAATTCGTCAACTGTTGGTAGGTGAGGCTGCTAATGCTCTGTCTCTTTTTTATTTTCTTTCATCGTTTATTTTATTGTTTTTATGTGATCATAATATGTGTTACTTGTAAACGAAGGCGGTGATGATAATATTATATATATATATATATATATATATATATATATATATATATATATATATATATTCCGTACCATAGTTTAGTTTCATATTTTTCTTTTACCCGGCCTAGATCCTGCGACTTGGTCTCACACTGCCTGTTGGGATTATATCAGCCATTAGGGTGGTTGAGATGATCGATCAGCTGTGGCGAAGAAAATGGTTAGTGATTTCATGACTATAATATGGAATTAAATTGGACCCCGAACTAGCTCGGCGTCAGCGAGCTTGACTTTCTTTGATGGCGCGAGCGATCAGCTCTCTGACTCACCGTCGATTTGTCTGCACGCCGGCGCAAGAGAATAGAGAGCGAGTCCGCCTGCTCGGCCTACTACGGCGCCGGCGGCGGTTTCGCGCCGCCGCTCGTCGGCTGCTTAATTAGGCTGGCGCACTTGCCATCGTCCATCGAAAGCCTTTGTCTCTGACCCTAGCAGCAACTTTTGTCATCTGTCGCCTGCCGAGCTTCGAAACGCATGACAGCAAAAATTCAAAAGTCAAAGTGTCCCGTTCAGTACGTACGTAGTCAGTCCGTGGTATTCATACGAGAGTCTGGATATGGATAGCTAGCAGCAAAATGCATGAGAAGTTGAGAACTGTTATCGCAGCATGCAGATGAAGCACGAGGGCGGGCACGCCGATCGTCGTCGGCGCGGAAAAGTAATCCGTAAAGTCAACAACAAAATCAAATCGATAGGATGCCATGGGATCACTGATCTTCGCCTAAAGTGGTCTGCGTGACTAGCATACGTTTCTCCTACAAAGATTTCTTATCACGTTCTTATGGTTTGTGCTATCATGAACAGCACAAGCATGCTTGTTCTGTGTTGTGTTGTGTTGTTGTTGTTAAAAGAAGGCCCCAAAGAATTCTCCGCGTCTAATCGTCATGGGATGCGCCAGTTGCGAACACTCTTCCATGAATTCGATCTATGGACTTTATTTTATCGTTGATGCTAATACTGTTGGTTCTATTCTTCTGCTGCTAAAATCTTACTTATGCTATCATCATTATGACAAAATGTAGAGCAATCCCTAGCACTACATTGAGTGAGTGTTTGGCTCCTTGCCATGCTTTGCCGGCCAAAAATATGCCGCACCATATATGAAAAGGTTGTTGCTGGGTTTAGCTTTCAGATCGGCAGCCACAGGCTTTTCTAGTTGAAAAACACACCATGGTGTGGCACCAATTTTATTATAACATAACATCTTAGACCCCGCTACCACATTTCTCAAGACAGGGTGTGGCTGCCTAGCAAACACGTCCTTAATTACATGTTTTGGTGCTTATTTGCTAGTAGAAGAAGCTCTTGATGCCTATTATAATTAGTCGATGTTGATTGTCTGACTATGTAGAAACGTCAATGGAATGTCCTTAGGATGCTCAACATTGACTAATTATAATAGTAAATAAGCAAAAAAAAAATTCTGAGGTAAAACAAGTTTTCTATGAATTTTGTAAGATTAAACTATATATTAAGACTTTCATTTGCACTATTTTTGTATAAAAATATTTAGCTGATTTTTTGAAATTTTATTTATATGAACTTTGATATTTTTTAAAAAATATTTCTGGTTCAATTCACCTTCTAAACTTTCGACTCAGTTAGATTTACCCACTCTTGACATGATGGCACGTCAGCAAAACTGTTACTTGAACCATCTGAGTTGAAAAACAAACGATTTTAAAGTTGAAAGGGTAAAACAACTAGTTTAGTAGTTAAGAAAGAAAATTGAATTGAGGTAGGTAATTGAACATTTTTTTCTTCTACGGTACAAATAGTGCCGAAGGCCGGAAACTGTAAAAATAGTGGCCAAAGCCTAATCGGCCGAAGCCCAACTCGTGGAGCCCCTGGCCAGTCCGGTGTCTGGCCTCCTCTTCGGGCTCTCCCCAGTTCGGCGGCTCGCCGAGTCATGCTCACGGATTGTGACCGGCGTCGCCGTTCGCTCGCCGGACGCCCGTCGTCCTCCATTCGCCGACTGGGATCCCCTCCGTCACCGTGTCAACTGTCAATCGATCGGTCTGGACTCGCAGCTGAGTGCTTGTCTAAGTTTCCTCCGTCGATTCAGGTTCGGACGAATTTAGATTTGTTGTGTATTCTCCAATTCAACATTGGTACTTCCATGCTCGCATCAGGACATTCGCGGCTTTATTCCGCACAGCTGCATCCTCCACACGTTCACACGGGGCCCACCCTCTCGTTGCCTACGCCGACTGCAGGGAGTCTTGGCTCGCGTACCACTAGTACACAGGAGCTTTATAATAGCGGTTAATAAGCCATCTTTACTAGCGTTTTATAGGACCGCCAGTGGGAGAGGCCAGTAAAAATAAATCTTTCCACTGACCGTTGCCTGTGAACCCACTGGTTGTTCGTTAAGAAAACCGCCAGTGTAAGAAACAGCCACTGGCGGTTTGCTTAAGAAGCAGATAAGCGAATATTTAATTAGTTGCACATTGTCTTATGTGTTGTACATGGATGATAAATATGTAGTCATAAATAACTAACATACCGGCCACTTGTAATTTATTGTTAATAGTCCTTTTTTGTTTTTGTCATGCTTTCCGTCTTTTAATTTATACCACCTATATGTCCTATGATTTCGAAAGAATCACCAATTTATATATTCTCAATGCAAACTCTCATCGAGAAAAGAATGCAAATATTTCTCGGCTTACGTATCTCTCTAAGAAGGTTAAGAATGCCGCATACGTAGTGGGATCATAATCTGCGGAGTCAAAGACAAGCACCCTTCCCTGCCTTGGATAAATATAAAAACAAATCCAATGATCCCTGCACGAATCAAGTTCTCGTGATGCATATATATATATATATATATATATATATATATATATATATATATATATATATATATATATATATATATATATATATATATATATATATATATATGGATTAGACAATAATAACATTAATTGCAAAAAGAAACTCGAGCTTACCTAAAGTTGTATGGGGCCATTTTGACTCGCATATCTTGATATTGAAGCATTGAATTTCCTAAGTATAGGCAGTATTTGTCTTCCATCTCTTTTTTTAGCTTAGTAATAATCTGCTGAGCTTCTTCCTCAGTCTTATCCTTCAATTTGTCATTGTCCTTTCCGATCCTGAATGTGTGCCGCTCCTCGCATATTTCGGTGGGGTCGAGATAGCCAATCCTCTCTTCTGCATCTTCCTCAGCACTAACATTGGGCGAACCATCAGCATTAGGCACAACAGGTTCACTCTGAGGATAAGGTGTTTGTCTCTCGTGTATGAAATGACATCCGTCAGCAAGCATATCTGCACCATCGACACCGATGTTCACAGGAGTACCAGTTGTGTAAGCTGCAGAGCTACCCTCTCCATGCTTTGTCCAAATCAGGTAATTCTCCATAAATCTTCGGCACACGAGATGAGAAAATATTGCTTTCGTGTTATCAAATACGATAACATTCTTGCAGTCTATGCATGGACAATATATGTGCTTCGCATTTGACCTCCAAGCATGAATCTTAGCGGCATCGATAAACCTCTGCACCTCAGGTATGTATGATGAATCAACTCGTGATAAATTATACATCCAGAATGACCTCTTCATCATTAACTGTAAAAATATAATGAGTTTATTATGACCAATGCAAAATAAAAATGATTGTTTATAGATATTATTTAATTAACAAACTTTTTTTCCAGCAACCTTGTTCGAAGAAATATAGATGAAAACCGTTCACTTGAGAATTTTTGAATTTATAGACCTTTGGAACCTTAGTTCACTAAAATTTAGAAGAATAATGTGTGTTAAGCTCATTCTCAGTGTCAAAGATTGAATATTTTGTCAATAATAAAGATAATTTATAATAAACAAAATAGAAAACTAATTAACAACCTATTAACATAATTAAAAAATAGAAAAATAATATGTTCTAACAAAGGATTGAATATAGACACCCAATTAAAAAAATAGAAAAAACTAAAAAAACTAGCTCTCCCTACATGAATACACAAGAGCACACACCATTCATGGAAACAACTAATGTAACATAAATTGAGAAGTAATTATGAAAAGCGAGAGAAGAGATACACTATCTAACCATCATAAACAACCAAATTTGAATAAATAAAGGCAATAACCTAGCAATCATTCTCTCTAACTCAGGGCAAACCCTAAATCCAAAAAGTGGCTTAAATTGAGCAAAGTAGATTAAATAGAGGCAAAAGATCCATAAACTAACCTTTCTTAGCAACCTCCTCAAAAAAATGAAGAAGAAAACCTCCCTCCTTTTATTTTGACAGATCCGGACCTGCATAAATGCTTCCAATAGCGGCTGGCTGCGAGTAACTGTTCGGTCAGGGGGAGAAGAATGGGTATTTATAGCAGATTTCACACTGGCGGTTGGCCTAACGAACCGCCATTGCAAATCAATTAACACTGTTGGTTTTCTTAAGCCAACCGCCAGTGAAAATCGTAACTTAACACTGGCGGTTGGCTTAGCTCAACCGCCAATGTAAATGGTGTTTACACTGGCGGTTTCCTTAAACCAACCGCCAGTGTTAAGTTATGATTTTCACTTGCGGTTGGTTTAAGAAAACCGCCAGTGTTAAGTGATTTACACAGGCGGTTCTTAACTCTGGCCCTCTATTTTATTTGCACTAGCGATCGGTGAACGAAACCGCCTGTAAAAAAAAATGCCTGGCGCTACTATAGAACTCCTGTGTACTAGTACACTCTTTGTTTGTCATGTACATATGCACGCCTAGCAGAATGCAGAGATCGGAACCCCTTTCCTCCGCTCCCGCCATGCACGGAATTCGCTCGCCCCCAACCTCACTCGCACACGGAACGGATCGAATAGAGTGGGTTTTCCATTCGCCCCTAACCTCGCCCGCCCCTAACACACTCTCATCAGAAAAATTGTTTGCAACATTAATAAAGCACAATGCACGGTGAAACATCATAACAAGAGAGACTACAACAACACAACAAAGCTACTACAATATGAGATGCAACAACAGAAAAAAAAAATACTAATGTAACAAAGGATTATCACTTGTTGCAACACTAAACCAAAGCCACCGCAACAACAAAAAAGAAAAGCGCATTGCGAGACGCAACAATAGAAAAAAATACTAATACAACAAAGAAAAATTATTTGTTGCAATACCAAATAAAAGCTACTGCAACGATAGAAAACAAAAGTGTAGTGTGGGATGCAACAACAGAAAAAAAAGATTAATACAACAAAGAAAAAACCTAGTTGCAACAACAGAGCAACACTACTAAAAAAACATAAACAAAAGGAACTGCAAGATGCAACATCCGAACAAAAAGACTAATGCAATATAAAAATATTGTTTGTTGCAATAGCAAAGCAAGCCTGCTGCAACAGAGCTCGACGGAACCCTAGCTACCGCAGTGTCCATCCAGAACGGCATGGAGGTAAAGGAGGGAGGGGGAGAGGGACAGAGGGAGGGGGACGGCGGCGTGTGAGCAGAGCGAGAGAGTGGGGGAGCCGGGAGGAGAAGAGGGCGACAAGAACAAGAGTAAAACGCGTGGGGATGAGGAGAGCGTCGAGCAGGCGGATAAGATGAGGGATATATTGAATAAAAACCAAACCGAGATCCTGCATGCTACAAGAGAGATACTGTTCAGTTATTATGTAAATTGTAGTTAGTTCAAGTTGAACCTCATCTCATTTTTCATAAAAAAAGAAGAATTGGTTTTTTAAGATAGGACAATGTTTTTTTCAAAAAAAAAGAAAAGAAAAATACACATATGGTTGTAAAAACTGTAACGGCTTGAAGATCAACTAGCTAGTAGGCTTAAAGATGACAACGGGGAATTTCTTGTCGAAGAATAAGCCCCCATCCCCATCTCCACGGGGTGAATTTTCCCGTCCCTGTTCCCGTGAATAACCACGGGGAGCCTTCCTCCATCCCCGATCCCCGGCGCCCTTGAGCAGTCGAGCCTCACCCTGGTAGTCTGGTACGCATACGACGACGTCGCGTTGCGAACACAAAGTCGTTGCCCGCTCAGCACCTTTGCCCGCCTAGCTAGCTGCCCAACTCGCTTTTCCCCACGGCGCTGCACCAGCCACCAGCACGTGTGCCGCCACACGCCGCCTTGCGTTGCTGAGATCGGAGATTCGGAGGAGGCTCGCCACTTACCTCAGTCGAGCTCGCGCAGTCACATGGTCACGTTGGTCAGTCAAGCTCACGTGGTCGCCTAGGTCGGGCTAGGCCGAGCTCGCGCGGTCGTGTCATGTACTCGCGTCACCAGCGGCAAGTCGCCATTTGCGCCGGCGGCCGGTGCCCCTAGGCATCTGGGGTTGAGGCGCCTAGGGGTGTGGGGGCTGGGGTTGCTCGCTGGTCAGCTAGATGGATGGATAGGGTGGCTGGGACGTTGGATGGGAATGGAACTTAGGTCAGCATGTAGTATATATACTTTGGGTTAATGGGCCTTTTCTTACATAAGCCTTGCTCCCTGGTTATGCTAGCGCCTGCTTCACGGCCTCACGGGAGGGGACGCGGGGATCGGGGCTGGAGACCGGCCAACCATCCTCGTCTCTGCCATCCCTGACGGAAACAATAATAATTTTACCAATTTTATCTCTTTGGGCATTAAATCTTTACCATCCCCATCTCTTAATGGAAGAATTCTTCACGGAGAATCGGGGATCAGGTCCGTTGTCATCATCTTTAAGTAGGTTGCCCGCTAGGCCACTACAAGCAAACCATTTTGAAACTCCATGCTCAGCTCAATGTACCAAGATCCCTTGTTAATTAACGACTCATTCTTTTGCACGACAGCAAGCAAACCAATGTAAACCCTCGTCCTAGAAATTCAAAGGAATGTACAGTACAAGAAGCATGCATGCATCAGCTCCGATCTCGCAAGCCTACAGCTTCACTGGTAGTCCATAGTTGTGGAAGCATCGGATGATCCCGTCGCGGCCGCCGGTGACGACGACCTTGTTCCAGGCGGCCGACACCTTGGCGCTGCACTCGTCCCTCCCGGCGCAGCTGACGTACTTGAGCGACGGCAGCAGCTTCTCCTCGGGCCACGTCGCGCCATCATCTGCCGAGAACCACGTCCCGAACGAGCAGAACTCGCGGTCGCGGCACAGCCTGGGGGTCTCCGACGACGACGACGACCGGGGATCTTCTTGCCGGTGCAGCAGCCCCGGCCATGTCGCCACGGACGTGACGCCCTCCGAGAAGAAGTGCTCGCAGGAACGAACTCTTCTTGCTCCTCTGCTGGTGCTGCTGCTGCTTTTGCCCGCTGCTGGTCCGTCGAAGTTCCAGATGTAGACGGTGGAGTCGGCACCTGCCGACACCAGGTACTGGCCGTCCGAGGTCAGAGACGGCGGTACCAGGATCTTGGAGCCTCGCCGTCCTGCAACGGGAACCAAATTGTGTAATTCGTACTGACAGGCAACAGCCGACTCGACTGTTTTAGCCAAGAGAGTCTGGCACTGGCAGGAAATCATCTAACCTTCAAATTTTCGGTTGATCTTATTAGCTCCTCCGTCAGAGACTCGAATTTTGGAGCCTGCTGATGCGATCAGGATCGGAGCAGGATCGCCGCATGAAAACTGTGGAATCGGTTGAGCAAATGTTTCTTATGAGGAGGAGAAAACAACAATGACTTTACGTTAAAAAAAAGGAAATGACTGAACCAGAACAGCTAACCTGCAGGCTGGTGATCTGTCTACCAGCAGATTTCTTCTTCGTTACCTTCAGTACCTTCTCCAGTTCCACGTTTTCACCTATATTCAATTCAATTTGGCTGGTTAATACCAGGCTAACTGTTTCGATGAACAAACTCGTGCTGAACATCAGAAACGGCTGTTAAGTTGCACCTGCTTGGTTATAGAACCCGCACCTCCCTGAAGCGATGCCGACAACAAGACCCTGAGGAGGGAAGAAATGCCTGAGTTAGCACCCAGCTAGCGGTAGCGGGAAATGTAAAAGCTTCAGTAGCATTTTGATCAGGTTTCAACCTTTCCATCTGGCTGGTAACACACGGCAGTTATGATATCCTTTGCATCAGCCCAGTCAACTACTCGCCTCTCTGAAACATCCCAAACACGGACTTTGCCGTCTATTGACCCGCTAACAAAGTATCTTTCGTCAACCGGATTGAATTGAATGGATGTTACTGTTGCCAGACAGATTCATCATAAAGAAGAAAACATCAGTTTCAAATCATGAAATGTTTAGGCTAGAGCCATTGAAAAAAATTATATATACACAAGAAACTCTTCTTCACCAGACCTGGTACAGAGCTAGGATGCAACAAAAAAAAATAATAAATTGGGTATACAAATACAGAGAGTTTTACTGTATGATGTCAAGGGCTACATATAGTTTTGTTTTTAAAGTTTGCGCATACCATAATCTCTGTGCTTGAATACCGCTAGACAGCCATCACAACCAACTTTCCACATGCGTACAGTCTTGTCTTTAGATGAAGTCAAGAGAATCTGCAGGAAATGTTAAATAGTCAGTTTTCACTGAAAATTCGATAGAGGCAAAAGAACTCAGTTATACGATTTGACTGATATGAATGTGAATTTGGTAACAGAACTTCACATGCACGTATTACTTTCACTTAATTCTCACATGTGACGTGAGTCATCAAAGCATACATGATAAAGAAAAGCTTACATTTGATTTTGACCATGTCATATCCAAGATATCACTTGTGTGGCCATGAAACTCATGCAGTGGTCTTTCTGCAATGTTGAAAACTTTCTTGGGTATTATGGCAAGGGCACGTCTCTGGGCTTTCCCCATCTTCATTCTCAGGCCCTTATTTCTGTCCATGGACTTGACAGGCGTCTCTCTGATGTACAAATCAGGAGAGGACTCAACTTCTTGTATCATCCAAATGCGCACAATGCAGTCTTCGCCGACACTCGCTAAATACCACCCAGATGTACTGAACTTCATGACCCTGATTGAACCGCCGTGGGCATGGATTTCTTGGCACATGTAGAGAGCAGAAAAGTCCACCCATTTTTTGTTCCGCCGATCAACTTTTGTTCTAAACAATGTGTCTGTTTTCAGGCTTTTCATCTGTGTGTCATGCATACAAATTATATCTTCTCCGTTCTTTCTTGTGAACCTTCCACAAAAGCTCTTGGGATCCTTTTGCTTCTCACTAAATGCTATATTCATTCCCCTTGCAGGACCACGACCACTACCCTTCTGCAATAACTCATGAACAAGCTGAGAGAAACTAAGAAAACCTTCTGACTGCTTTATATTCATGACTCTGTCTGTTCTAACCTCATCAAGTATTCCGGTGAGGTCACGGTGCTCACTTTCATGAAGCACAACACTGTTCCTAGTACTATCTGGTGCTGATGCACAATGAGAAAATGATGACCTATATGAAGAACAGATGCTATTAATTCTCACCTCCAGGTCACGAAATGCACGATCAGCCAAAATTTCTCCCTGCCACTGCGAAAAGGCGATTCCAGTAGGAATGGGTTTAACAAAGCCCATCCCAAGCAGGAATCTGCGCCGCCTTTCATTGACACTCATCAATTCACCTGTCCAGAGCTCATCCTCAGGTCCCCATGATACTGATAATTGGTCACTTGTGCTACACCTAGCTGAAACATATGTTGAATTTCTTGTATCGTCAGATGTCTCCAAGAATATGTCATCCTGTCCATCGCAATTGGACATTTTCTCAAGCTGCTATGAACTGAGCACAATCACCATGTAGGATGACACCTCCACATAACCACCATATAAATCGATGGTGATAAAACTGAGAAAAAAACATCAGAAAATGTAGAGCGTCAGGTCCACATCATTTGGCTATAGAAGAAATTATGATTTACAAAGCTTAGAAATAAGGATGGCAGATACGTATCACAGAAATGACTAGATATTCAAGAGTTAGCACAAATTGCACAGCACCTAATTGATCAATAAAGCAAAATGAACACAATTATACACATCAGACGAGATGACTACAGAAAGAGGCTATAGGACATCACAACACAGATGGAACGAGTTTAGAGCAGATGGTACTGAAACTTGCCACACACATGTACAGATTTATACCCTACTGCTCACTCAAACCAAAGCCCAAGTGTGGCAAAACCACAAAATCCTGGAGGAACATAGCAGGTTGCCGTTTCCTACACGAAGGCAATTTCGAAATGAGAAGGAAAATATACATCAGTTGTTATGATCCTTGGGTCATTTGGGGATAACCATTGCCTGGAAGATGGATGGGCAAAGTCAGCATGGAGGAAAACTAGAGTATTTGGAGAATTAGATTGTTTTTCCTCCTTTCCTTGGTACATCACATCCCTTTAACTAGAGAGGACTCCTAGCCACTTAAGGAAGACCAAATCAAATCATAACAAATCGTATCCAATCCTATCTCTAATTGACCCAAATCTAATCTTATCTCTAATTGATCAAATTAATCTAATAGATCTAATATAATATCTTTTCTAATTCTTATTCCTTCCTTAGCAAGAGCGCTACAGTACCACGTGGTCTTGTTCATGCCAGTCCAAGCTGGGCTATCCTGGTCCCAACACCAATAACACTTCCTCCTTTTGGAGCAGTTCACCCACGAGCTGCCGCAGATCTACTTGACACGACCTAGGGTTAAGCCTTTTACATCTCGACTTATCTTTGTTATTTAAAACTAAATACAAAATAAATTTGGACTGCAATTGTGTCCTCCTGGATCCCATGGAAATAGCTCAACAACTTGCTTCATGTGTCTAAAGCCGGTCTGGGGATGGCTCACGTTTCGGCTCCCCTGCCTTCCTTCCCCGGCGCTTCCCTTCCCACCAGCCCCACGCCGGAGCCTACTAAAGACCCAACAATCACCCACCACTACTACAGCGGCCTCCCGTCCGGCCTACACCTCTTCCCTTGCGCTGAGTTCCTGGGCACGCTCCCCATCGGGACCTCCTTGCGAGACAACGGGTTGCTCGACGGCCCAGCGGTGGAGCGACACTTCCCCTTCCTCTGCTAGTTTTTTTGGGGGTTCTTCTTCCCGCGTCCTGCAGTCCTTCAAGGAAGTGCTTCTAGGCGGCTCTGTTTCGGTGCCTCCTCTTGGCCCCAAGGGTCGTGTGCCTTTGTCGTCGGCGGCCCAGCCGGCGGCCTTCGGAGTGGGGCTAACTAGGATTGTTCTTCGCCCAGAGGATCGGGCATGATTGTGGACTGGCAGGCGATTGAACACTAATGCTTGGTGGATCAAGGAGGGCCGACGCTCTAGAGGTGTTTGGGATAGGCAGGCGCGTCCGTCGTGGTGGCCAGTTCCACCGGACGTGAAGGGGATGTGTTTCAACTGTTTCTCTCCGCATCACCGCGCCACCGTTTCCCGTTCTACACCCCGCTGCTTCTTCTGCCGGGTGCAGTGTCATCGTCTCTATGCTTGCCCGACACGTTGGAGGGCTCCAAGATGTTCATTGGGCTCTCCTCGGTGTAGGATGGTTTGGCGCTGCGTTGATAAGTTGCCGCTGCTCGAGCCTGCCCCTCCGCCTCCGGGTTCGGCTTCTCCATCGTTGGTTCCTATCCAGGCTTGTTCAGGACGGCCTGGTGTCGAGACATCAACCCAGGAGCGTCGTAGGCGGAGGAGGTCTCGCGGTTGGCACTCGGTGGTCGTGGTCGAGGCGAGGTTTCCCCCCCCCCCCCCCCCCCCCCCCCCCCACTGGATCAGGTTTTGTATGGTGAACTTGGAGGTCCTCTTCCTCTACATTCGAGCAGCGACGTTGACTCCCAGTTAGCTCAGGTTTTGAACCTAGGCGTGTTATCAGTAGGTCTATCGCCATTGCCCACAGGAAAGATGAACTTTGGCAGGCGTTGCTTGTCACCATGATGAGCGACAGTTTGGAAGGTCTGGAGGCACGCGTTCGGGAGCTGATTATCAGACAGTTCCAGCTCACAGTGTACTCGCTCTCTCTGCTCCGTTCTGGGTTGACGAGCTTCATCTTGGCTTTGCCAGATGAAGTTACGATGACAAGGGTCTATAATGGAGGGAGACAAATCATTGGCCAGGACTTACGTCTTCATGCCATTTGTCGGTTGTGTTTCTTACATTCTTCAGCGGCTTCTCTATCCTCGGCATTTGACGTTGAGTTACGGGGGATTCCAGCCCATGCTTGGGAGCTAGCTACAACGGAGCAGATTCTAAATGAGTTCTGTTGGATCGTCGGAGTTCATCCGGCCAATGTTGTATGGAGAGACGTCTTTAGGGTTGTTGCATGGTGCTCAAACCCTTCGGGTGTCCCTTTTGAGATGGACCTTGACATCACTGAGTCTACATTGGCCGATAACATTTCTAGCCCGGCGAAGCATGTCTTGCGGTATCCCATCTGCATCATGGTTACCCCTTTCAACTAGAGGTTGTCAGTGGGGGATCCTCCTTCCTCGCCTACGGTTGACGAGGGACGGGGTTGCCGTAGAATATGACATTGACACAGGCGTAGCGCTCTGACGACCTCTGTGGCCTCAGGGGCAGTGGGCGGTGAGGCTTCGGCATTTACACCCTTGGCACAGTCTATGAAAGGCTAGGATGATAGAAATCTAATGGCTGCCATGTGTCGTAGGACGTATCGGTTTCTGCAGCCCCCGGCATTGGTCGTTTGGTGATCACCCGAGTCTTCCCAGGTGGACTCTCAAGTGTCTGTGGCGATGCCCGATGCGTTCCAGCCTGCTATGGTGGAAGTTATTCCGCTCTCTCCATCCCAGTCGGCAGATTGTTCTTCTCCTGAGGAGACTGTTGTGGCCTCGCCACATCAAGTGGCTCCTAGCGGCGTGCCCGGTGCCGAGGTCGCTTCGGGGGGCCACAGGTGGATGCTGAGAAATTGTTGTTCCTGCAAGAACTTAGAAGCATCCGTGCTCCATGCAGGCGATTTTAATCTGATTTACCAAGCCGAGGACAAGAGCAATGATGAGGAGGTTCAGAAGATTTTTGGATGATGTTTAGTTCAAGGAGATACCTCTATTGGGTCACAAATATACTTGGTGTAATGAAAGACGATCTCCCACTCCAATAAGATTGGATCGTGCCTTTTGTTGTATGGAATGGGTGGGATTCTTCCCTGATTCAGTGTTGCAGAGCATGACTGCTGGTGTTTCTGATCACTGCCCGCTCATACTAGTCCTAAAAGTTAGCACCAAGTGCAAACACCGCTTCTATTTTGAAAGCTTCTGGACAAAGGTCCCATTTTCTTGGATATTGTCAAGTTGAATTGGGAGGCTCCGGTGCAAGCTAATTGTGTTGTTGAGCACCTTTCTATGAAGCTGCAGCAGCTTAGCAATGGTCTACAGAAGTAGGGACGACGTAATGTGGGGAACATCAAAATCTAGCTTGAAATAGCCAGAGAGGTTCTACATCGACCGAAAATCAAGAGATTCAAGTGATATCTCTAAAAACTAGGAGTGGCTACGCAGGAATTTCAAGCTCCACTATTTCGAGCTTGCATCGTTGGAAAGAATGATAGCTAGATTGCGCTCTAGAATTTTATACCTCCAGGAGGGTTATGCTAATACTGCATTCTTCCACCAGCAAGCTCGGTTTAAAACAAAAAAATTTCATATCAAAACTACAGGTGGGGCATCAGTTGGTGGCCTCTCAAGATGATAAGCAGGCAGCTGTGTTGGATTTTTTTTCTTTTAAAATCTTCTCGGAAAGGCAGAAGAGAGAGACTTTACTCTTGATTTCGCTGAATTGGGTGTTCAACAACATGAGCTTTCCATGTTGGATGTTCCATTCTCGGAGGAAGAAGTTTGGGCTACCATCAAAGATATGCCATTGGACAAGGCCCCAGGTCTTGATGGGTTTACAGGTCAGTTCTATAAAACTTGTTGGAACACCATCAATGTGACCTTTTAGTGGCCCTGGATGCCATCTTTAGGGGGTCATGTTTTTAATTTTGGGGGTCTCAAGACCGCAATTATTGCCCTACTACCACAGAATACTGAGTCGTGGAGATACAGGACTTTCGTCTTATCAGTTTAATTCACAGTTTTGCAGAGTTGGTAACCAAGATCATGGCTAACTGGCTAGCCCCGGTGCTTCCCAATCTTGTCTTGGCTAACCAAAATGCATTTGTGAGAGGAAGAAACATTCGGGATAATTTTATTCTGGTCCAGTAGATGGTGAAGTCATTAAATAGGACAAAGGAGGCTCATCTCCTCCTTAGATTGGATATCTCGAAGGCTTTTGACTTCATTTCTTGGTCATTTCTGTTGGAAGTTTTGCACTGCTTGACGTTTGGAAAAGGTTGGCACGATCTCACTTGCCTAATTCTTTCTACATCTTCCACCCAAGTGCTAGTGAATGGGGAGCCGGGTGAGAATATTGTTCATCGTCGGGTTTAAGACAAGAGGCTCTCCTATCCCCCCATGTTGTTCATTTTGGTCATGGATGTTTTTAATTCCTTGATCAAGTACATCACCATGAAGGAGTTGTTGCAGCTGATTGCCATTCATCAAGCCCAACACCGAGTATCTTTTTATGTGAATGATGTTGTGGTCTTCTTGAGGCATCACAAGGCTGACCTAAGAACTATCAGACATCTCCTTGACATTTTCAGACATGCCTCTGGTCATAGAACAAACCTATCAAAAAGTTTAGTCTCTCCTATTCATTGTTCTAAAGAAGATTTAGCCCTTTTGGCTGTTGTTCTCTCTTGCTCTATCAAGTAGTTCCCTTGTTCTTACCTCAGGCTCCCACTCTCATTTGGCAAACCAACAAAGGAGATGTTGCTGCCTTTTATTGATAAGATAGCTCACTACATTCCAGATTGGAAAGCCTCCATCATGAACAAAGCTGGGAGGTTGGTATTGGTGAGAGCGGTTCTATCTACCGCTCCCATTTACATGTTGATCGCCATGGACAAAAAACGGCAGGATTTTCACTAGAAAGTGTAGGAACAAGCTAATGGTGGTAACTGCTTGGTCGCTTGGGAAAAGGTGTAGCGGCCCCTTGAATTTGGAGGTCTTGGAATTCATAATCTGGAGTTTATGGGCTGGGCACTTACAATCCTTTGGTTGTGGGTGCAAAAGACGGACCCTTCAAGATCTTGGGCTGGCCTCAAGAGACCAAGGCCCATGAAATGCTCAAGCTCTTTTTAATATTGGTGTGGATGCCACAATCGGCAATGGGAAGAAAATTATGTTTTGAACTGATCACTGGTTAGATGCAAAACCATGGCAGAGGTAGCTCCCAACTGCATCGAAACGACTGCCAAGAGGCGAACTATAGCCCAAGCTCTCGAAAATAGAAGATGGGTCAGAGATATAAATGGGGCACTTACAGTTGAAGTTTTGGTTGAATATCTTCAGGTTTGGGACTTGGTGGAAGCTATAGTCTTGCAAAAAGATTTAGTTGAACAGTTTTTTTGAAAATTAGCCCCTCAATCTCATACAGTAGCAACTCCTCTTATTCAGCCTCCTTCGTCAAAACAATCAAGTTCAGTCCTTGGAGAAAAATTTGGAAGAGTTGGCCCCCTGAGTTGCAAATTCTTCATTTGATCAATGCTTCGTAACCAGTGTTGAACGACCAACCGCTTAGCGAAACGGGGTCTTCCACACCCTGAGGTCTGCCCACTTTGCGATCAGGCTAAGGAAATAATCAGTCACCTTTTGGTTGGTTGTGTGTTTGCTCGTCAAGTTTGGGTCTCGATCTTTCAGCTTTTGGGCATAGCACAATTAGCACCTGATCTCTTTGTCAGTCGTTTCTCTGGTTGGTGGAGTAAAGGTGTCGGAGCTATACTAAAAGAAGCGCGCAAGGGCCTTAACTCCTTAATAATCTTGGTGGCTTGGGAGATCTGGAAACACCGCAATGATTGTGTGTTTGAGAATTCAAGGCCGATTCTTTAGATGGTACTGAGGGTTGTGAGCATGGAGGGTGGTCTCTGCTGTTCAGCAGGGGCTTCAAAGCTTCTAGACCTCATGCCTAGGTTGTTGGTCCTTGGTGCTTATTCCCTTTGGTCGCTGGTTGTTTCTTTTTGTTCTTTGTGATGAATTTCTAGTTTTTAGTCCGTGAGGTGTGGGGTGTGTGTGTTTGTTCTTTGTGTTTGGTTTTCGGGTCCACCTGAACTTGTGTACTTTTTTCTAAGTTAATGGAATGACGCGCGCCTCTCCTGCATTGTTCGAGAAAAAACTTGCTTCATGTGGGCTGAAGAGTGCAGGGTGTAACAGCCAACCAGTACGCCGGCCTGAACAGTGAGTCGGCCACTACAATTCTAGGCACAGATTTAACCTTTTTTCGGTGTCTGATGCTGTGTCGCACAAGTTGTTTACCGTGCCAGGAGACCCCATACCCAGACATCTACTGCAATTGGAGCCACAGGACGTATAGGTGAGCCCGAGTGGTTGAACGTGCACTGCAGCGACGAGTTGAGCAGCATGCGCATCTTCTGCACCACCCACTGGACAAGGAAACCTCACCCTACGTGGGCACCACTGCCTGCTCCTCTAATGATAGCCACATGCTAGCCTTGAAGATAACAGCTAGACGTTTGTCCCTATGGAGAGATTGCAAGCGCCAGCATGCCAGGAGGCCACGTGCTGCTGCCCGTAAGCAAACGTCCGCTTAACTTTTGTGATTCAATCTCTTGATCTGATCATCGAGTTGGAGGAGCTATGCGCCTTGGTGATCCAGCATCTTGGAGTTGTGATCTAGCATCGCAGCTGAAGCCATAGGATTTGGATCGAAACCGAAGCAAGTTGATACCAGATGTTATGATCCTTAGATCATTTGGGGTATAACCATTGCCAGGAAGATGGTCGGGCAAAGTCGGTGTGGAGGGAGACTAGAGTATTTGGGGAATTGGATTGTTTGTTCTTTTTTCTTCTTCTTTCCTTGGTACATTACCTCCCTTTAAATAGAGAGGACTCCTACCATCGAAGAAAGGCCCAATAAAATCATAACACACCGTATCCTTTCCTATCTCTAATTGACCCAAATCTAATCTTATCTCTAACTGATCAAATCCCTCTAATAGATCTAATCGAATATCTTCCCTAATCCTTATTCCTTCCTATGCAAGGGTGCTATAGTACCGTGTGAAGCTTGGCCATCCTGGGCCCAACACCCTTGACATCATTATATTTATATTACAGACAGGAAATAGTTTTACAATCAGCAAACTCTACATTATCCTGGAGAACTACTGCTCTTCCCAACCACTGTCCAAGTTACACTAACAATGGCCATATTTGGATGTGAAGTATTATTAGAGTATATATTTGATAAATATTGTGCTAGTGCAAACTAGTTTTTTGAACTATCCACCGGGGGAAGAGAGGAATCCCCACCTGAATATATATCGATAAGAAATCAACAGCCTCATTTTTAGGGAAAACAAGGCAAAACCCTTTTGTTTAGTTAATTTTAGAAAACTGGACTAAAACTAAACAACAACCCCAACACAAGGGCGAGAATGTGGCATAACCACGATTAAGAAAAAGGACAACAAGAACAACAAAACCCTAGCACATGGGAAAAATGTGGCACAACCACAATTCCAGTAGGTAGACAAGGATACTACAACACTAGGCACAAGAGCTTCAACGATGATGCCTCTAGGGAGGTGAATGGCGCTAGAACGCCATCATCATCCACCAAGTCAGAACTCGACAGGGCTTTCGCCCAAGTCTTGTTCCAAGGAGTGACTGCACCAATCCGGCCGTCCAAGGGAAGAGGACCCTGTGAAGGATGCTAGAGGTTCTTCAGCAATGCCTTCAAGAAGGAAAGACCGCCCGATGGCAAACTAGTTTGGTTTGGGAATGTTGCCATGTGTTTGGATGCAACAACTCTTTAAATTTTCCAAACCACCGCATTGCTAAATTTATACTCCATTCGAAACTTGCTTTTTGTAAACCACAATTGTACACGGCGTAGTTTTGTAAAACAACACCATCCATATAATCAGTTCCTTAGAGGATGGTACAAGCCTCCAAACATCACTCCTTAGACGTGTGAAGTAATCATTTCCAAAAACAAGTACTTATATATTTATTTTTTCCCAAAATATGAAACATGATGAACCCACAAGGTCCCACCTGACAAGTTAATTAAGAAGGACAAATTAGGAGATGGTACGCCATAGGGTAAACCAATCCGGAGCTGACCAAAATGTTTAATAATGAGAGATGTGATGGATTTTCCCCATATATTATTTAATTTATGATAAAGTTTTTAGAACTTCTTATGTTTCAAACAGATGGAATATTAAACAATACAAATAAGGGAAATCCACTAGACTGTTTGGCCAGTACTGCAGGTATGGCCCGCAAACCAATGTTGGAACCTCTCAACCGATCATTCCTATCCTTCGAAAATGGTAATTAATCACTCCTATCCTTCTTACTGATAATTGA
The DNA here is from genome assembly GCA_038502445.1 of Eremochloa ophiuroides. Lineage (NCBI taxonomy): Eukaryota > Viridiplantae > Streptophyta > Magnoliopsida > Poales > Poaceae > Eremochloa > Eremochloa ophiuroides. The sequence goes on from JAHLJS010000263.1 coordinate 26,917, forward strand.
TTGGTACGGCTTCAAGCAATATACTCCTTCTATTCAAAATATAAATGATGTTTGGGGTAGCTAAGGGCTTCGCCAATGCAAGCTAGGGTTGGTTTCAAATGAAACTGCTATCCAAGCAGACATTCAAAAAATGGAACATATTGACACAAACTACTCTTAAGGTCAAAAGAGTCCATTTTCACCTTTTGCTTATCCCTCCTCCCTCTTAGCTAGTTCATCTCTCGTCAAACTAGTGAAACTCTTTTGCCCCAAAGCACTCCAAGAAGTATGTATAACATTTAGATAAGGCCAGTCCCAATGCACCAATATGGTTGTTAGCCTTGTAGGACCAGTAGGCATAGGCTCCGACACCATGTGAAGGAAAGAGGACAAGGGAATGTGGTTTGGCAATGTGTCATGGTGGCTTGGTCAAGTAAAGGTTTGAAGAGAGAGAGAGAGAGAGAGAGAGAGAGAGAGAGAGAGAGAGAGAGAGAGTGAGCGAAATGAAGGTTCATAGTCATGTTGTCGTGCTGCATGTCCCAAATGAAGCAACACTCCTACTATATGCATTGAAACAATAGTTGTTTCGGACGCTCAAAGCCTATCTGACAGCAAATTTTTACTCAAACGTGTAGCTCATGTTGGTCTAAGTTGGTGTTTCTCTAAAATATCTGTCCCCCACCCCTATCTTCTTAATTGATAATTGATTGCTATGGACTGGAGACATATACTCCCGTTATTGAAAAGATAAATGATGTTTGAGGTAGTTAATAAAGCCTTCTGTAACCCAAGCTAATAACAACGTTGGCTTTAATTGAAAACTGCCATCCACGTAGACATAGAAGAAATGGGATGGAACAGATTGACCCAGACTAATCTTAGGAAGTATGTATAACTTTTGGATAAGATCTAACTTTTAGGTAAGGTCAGCCCCCAACATGCCAACGTGATTGTTAGCCTCGTAGGGCCACGTAGGCTCGGACACCACGTGGAGAAGCGAGGTGGGAGAAGGTGCTTTGCTAGTATATGTCAAGGTGGCTTGGTAAGACAAATTAAAGATTTGAGGAGAGAGAAGGTGTGTGAGAAAAAGGAAGGCTTGTCGTCATGTCGTAGTGCCGCATGTCTTGGATGAAGCAAAACCCTCTCTACTACAGCATTGAAACAATTGCTATGCATTGAAACAATAGCTATGTATTATATGGCAACAACATTTTACTCAAATCTCTAAAACACTTGTTCCCACCCCTATCCTTCAAATTGATAATTGATTGGTAAGCCTTCGAGCGATATACTCCCTACATTCTAAATATAAATAATGTTTGAGTAGATAAAAGGCTTTCCCAACGCAAGCTAATAACATTGTTCGCTTCAATTGAAAACTACCATGCACGTCGACATAGAAGAAACGAAATAGACTAAAACAAACTGCTATTTTGATTAAAAAATAGCCTACTTCACCTTTTGCTCATCCCTCCTCCTCCCTCTTGGCTAGCTAGCTCACCTTTTGTCAAACCAGTAAACTCTTTTATCTTTACTCACTTCAGGAAATATATATAACTTTTAGGTAAGACACAACCTGCCTAACATGTCAACTTGGTGGTTAGCCTGGTAAGGTTACGTAGGCTTAGACAACACGTGGAAGGGTGAGAGAGCGGAGGAGGGATGGTTTGGCAATATGTCTGAGTGGCTTGGTCAGAAAATAGTAAAGGTTTGAAGTAAGAGAAAGAGTACTGTAGGAGAAAAAGACCGCTTATAGTCATGTTGTTGTGCTGCATTTGCAGATAAAGCAACATTGTTTCTACTATATGCGTTGAAACAATAGTTATAGTTGCTCAAAGCCTATACTAGTATAGCAAAAGCCTTTTTCTAAAACCTACGGCTTCGTTTTGGCCGTTCTTGCTCTAAAACATTGCTCTCCTCTGCATAGGAGACCACCAATCCACACATGTCATTGACACCAGCAGCGGAACAGTGCCAAAGTTGGATCCCAAGGCAAGGCAAGCGTAGCCCACCCACCACGGTCACGTCAGATATAGCAATCCTACCGCTATCGGCCTGCCTACGCGGCTGGCTAGGATAGGAACACACACAGCAAAGAAGACAACTGTCGTCTCTTTTGTTGTCAATTTGCTGTAAACAGATGCGGACAATGAGATGACGGTAGCTAGAGCAGCAACCGGCAGGTTAGGTGTGTGGTGGCTACAACGGGACAGGTGGACCGTGGGCGTGCAAAGCCTATGCGCCACCTGGACGATAAACATGGATCTCCATCCGCATTAAAGGAGTGGTCTTTTCCGTCGGCACGGCATGGTTCATTACATCTAGGGACAAAGAGAGAAAGAAAAAACGAGTAGTCGAAAAGGGAGAGAGAGAGAGAGAGAGAGAGAGAGAGAGAGAGCAAAATTCAATCTGAGCTGTCCTCACTCCCAAGTTTTGGGTGTCCTGTGGCTAGAAGCGCTTCAAAGGGCTCTCTCCTGAAGTTCATCAGCCTGAGCTCGCACCTCAATGATCCACGAGAAGGATGTGAACTCCGGCCCGCATGGCCGGAAATAACAGAAGGCGAAACAGGCAGAAATTCAGCTACGGAGCAGTGAAACAGACGCTCGGGTAACTGATGGCTAATCCTTCAGGCTCAAGTAAATGATGACGGGACAATGGGATGCTCGATTTGTTAAGGCTAACTACACGAGAGTCTAGTCTAGAAGACAAAATCGATCTACGCAGTCAACGAGGCGAAGAACACAACAACTCTTATTTAGTAGTAGGTACATACACTAGACTCGCAAAGCCCCCAACCCGTTACGAGAATTCCTGCGATCCCACTCCGGAATAGAACCGATTCAAGATAACTCTCCTGCACTGCACTGTTCCATCGAGATTGGAACTCTGCACCCGTAGAGAAAGAGAAATGGGGAGCCCGATCCCTTGGCATCCCGACTACACCGCCGCACGAATCAGAGCATAAACATGAGGAAATTAAAAGCACACAAAAATTACCTGTAGATCACCGAGTAGGATTCCCGCGGCTGATCGAAGAAGAATTCTACTCCGTCGATCCTCGGGAGTCACGCAAGCACAACACAACGCGGCCGAACGGAGTGATGAGCGCCTCCAGAGAAAACCGACCCTCTTGTCACTTGTGCGAGTGCGACGCTCTCCCCAGATTAAATCCGAAATGGCTTGGGCTACCCTTACCCACCGAACAAAGTACGAACCGACGTACCTAGGCGTCTATTTATATCCGGTGCGCCCGCCGGCTCAGGGGTCTGTCTTCCTTTTTCCTCGTGGCCTGGCCAGGCTCTCTATGATATACCTCGGCGTAATTGACATGTGGGTCTGATCATATTTTGTCCACGTGGATTTGCTACTGCTTTTGGTAACCTTCTTTTCTGTTCAGCGATCAAGCCCGTAATAACGTTCCATGGTGACTTCGTCCCACTTTCCTCGGCGTCCCAAGGATATAGGCTCCATATCCATCCGTGGCGTCTCATCAATTTGTAAAGCCTTTGGGCGGTACTGCGTTCGTTCCGTGTGGATCCATACATCCGTGACGTAGAACGAGTAGCTGTCTCTTAACATCCGTGACGTAGAACGAGTGGCTGTCTCTTACATTGCCAGTTGCCACCACACGTTTTCAGTTACAGTTTTTAGTCACGGTGGGTGGGATGGCCGTCCATTACTTTATATAATAAATAAAGTAATTTCGACGGTGATGATTGTCTCACTTGTTGCACGCGAATTAAATATGGTGCATGATTTATATCTAACGGAGTGCGATAATGAATAAAATGATTTTCTTGGATCCTGCCCAATTCTTATAGGGTCGGCATGTATGGTAATACAGCTGTGCTGTTAACGTGTGGGCTTTATAGTTTTTTGATATATGTGTTTAATGGAACGTATCTAGTGTAAATCACAACTTCGTGAAAACCTATGCAAATCATTGACAAAAAAATTATTTAAATTCACCAAAAAGATCACACATGTAAATGATATGATGATACACAACCTTGTAAAATATCTTGTTTAAACTCAACTTCGTTTGTGAGATATAAAAATAACAAATTTCAAGCCAGAAAGCTGTCCTAGTGATTTGTTACAAATTTGTTATTTTTATATCTCACAAACGAAATCGAGTTTGGACAAGATACTTTACAAGGTTGTGTATCATCATATCATCTACATGTGTGATTTTTTTGGTGAATTTAGATGATTTTTTTGCCGTAGTTTGCACAGGTTTTTACGAAGGTTGTGGTTTGCACAGGATACGTTCACGTGTTTAATTCAGTATTGGTCTGCTGTACGCAGGATATACCGTATGCAGTTGTAGGCGCTGCCTGGAGATGCCAAAATGCTCAATGTTAACACAGGACTGCTAGAGCCCAATAGTAAAGCTCGGTGTTTTGTTATAATAAGTTATTAATTTATAAAAGTCAAGTTACATAGTAGTAGACTCTTATTTATCTATAAAACCTTTTTTTAGTTACTTTTACCATGTCTCACCACATTCTTTTTAGTTCTTAAGCTCCCTATATTTGTTATTGTTGTCTAGGCTCACCATTTGCATACGCTCCCGTGCCCATCTCTTATTGCTTGCTTGAAACCTAATTCTTTCTTCTCTCATCATCAGTATTTGCTTCGCTAATATGATCATTATTGTACCCGCTCTTATTATATGTCTTTTAAATGTTTTATGTTACTTTTACCTTGTCTCATCTTTTCATTTTAGTTATTTTTAGTTCTTAAGCTCCCTATATTTGTTAGATGTCTAGGGTCATCCCTGCATACGCTCCTATGCTCATCTTGTTGCTTGCTTGAAAGCCATTTCTTTTTTCTCTCATCAACATCAGTATTTGCTTCGCTATATGACTATATACTCGCTCTTATTATGTCTTTTAGTGTAACTTCATTCATTCAAACAATATGACGAGCAGCATTCATGTTCACCTAGAAGATCTCTTGTTTATATTGCCTACATTTACTTTCCAACTAAAAAGGCCACAACTACTGCTTTATTTATTGCTCCTTCTAGATTTAACCTGGTAGGACTAGGATGGGCGGTTAGCTGGTCAAAGGAAGTAACAACACGATTTGCACACACCGCCAACGTGACATCACTTTCATATCATATAAACTACATCTACATGTGCCTAGCACACACATACACCTCGCTGGTTTGGCTCGTATCGAACCCCTTACTAGGCTGCTCCAAATTCCTGGCCTCACACGAAGTAATTGGAGACAGGTAGACAACAGCTAACGCTGCATGAGGAACTTGGGTTACATAGGTTCCTGCTCGTGCAATGGTACAAGATAACTAAACTTTTATACAGAGACACAGATCGCACAATAAGATAATAATACTATGAAATTAAATACAGATGTTAAAGAGGCATTTAAATCAATTAACACAGTTATGAAACGCGCGACGTTGTGGGCTCAGGAACCATGCATGTATGAACCTTCCTGTGATGCGACTATCGGGATAATATTTTTATATCAACTGGAAGAAATCTTCAATATCTATTTCTTTCGTGCGCCAATAAATCCACGAATAAGTTACGCTACATTGTCATACCATCCTCATTGTGAACAAAACACTCAGTGTTATTTTTATACCAATATAAGACATGTTCAATTTTGAATATGTCATCACATATAGTTTATTAATTTAATAATCCCCATAGTCATACATAGTTTATTTATTTATTAATCTCACACATAGTTGGTTAGTCATCAACACCATACACAAGCGGCCATATATACAGACTTAAATATAATATTTGAGTATATATAAACGTGTTACACGACATTTTTCTTAAAATGTAAATCTAACATATACGGTTGATTTTTCAGTTCGCATGTACTGTGTATACAACATCTCCGTGTAGAGTATGATAAATTATTTTAAAATACCTAGGAACAACAACAAATATGGCGTTAGTCAAATGATATTACCTCATCTTTTGCATTAGAACCTCCTTAGGCACAATATTCTTCGTGAAAGTTCTATTCACTATTGAGATCTTCTTATATATCCTTACCTTTTTTTATTTGACACATTCTTTTTCCCCTTAGCAATCTATTTAGCATTTTTTTCTTCATCTTTTTGGCCTCCTCCTCCTCCTTCTCCTCCTATGCATCCACATCAGGCGAGAGAGCAAGGATAGTAATATTCACTATTGACGTGGCTCTAGACATTGCAATGTACAACTGACCATGAGACAACACCGGTGCGAGCTGGTACACACCAACGTTTGGTATAGTTTAGCCCTGTGACTTATTGACCATCATGGCGAAAATTAACATGATAGGAAACTGCTTTCTCTTAAACTAGAACAGATCATCTCATCATCGGACGGGCATAGTGGTATATGAGGAAGTAATAACCGATTCCAACCATGTTGCCTCACCACAATTTTTACGTTGATCGTATTTCTTCGGAACCCCCAGACCAGCAGCCTTGTACCGTTGCATAGCCCATTGGTAGGGTCAATATTCCTAAGCAATATGACAGGACACCCGAGCTTGAGCTTCAAGATGTGAGGAGGCAGCCCGTTGGGATTGGACTGTTAAGGAACTCTAATGGATAGTAGTTATGTGGATCATCTACTGTGGAGTCAAACTGTATCTCACAGGCCTAAAACATATTAATCAATTTCATATTGATCATGTCCACCCAATCGTTACATATATATAAAATTGCTCTGGTGGTCATGTAGTCTTTGTCCACCATTTTTGCATTTATATATAGAAAGATGGTGTCGATCAATGTATGAAGATCCTTCTCGGTATCACCAGAGTACGGGACACAAATCTCATCTAGAATTCGTACATTGTCATCTCCATTAACCTCTTCCATTCCACCACCAATGTGCAACAGATAATCTGCAAACCACGGCTCACTCAGAGCCCTCACGTTGTGGACGAGCTTTAGGTGGCATATGGATTCCCAAAGATATGACCTCCATAGAGAAGCACTGACTATTTGAGCCCTCGATCCTTTCCGCACAATAGGGAGGACCTGCCTAAAATCCCCACCAAAGATAGTCTTCCCATCAAATGACATGTCAGACCAGCCCATTATATCACGTAAGTTGTTGTCTAGTAGTGCTTCCACGACTTGCCTCTTTGTCATAGATGTCTCGTCCCAAATTATGAGAGCTGCTTGCTGCAACAACTTGGCTGTACCACCCTATTTCATGAAGCTCTGGATATATCATTGGATATGTTTTCATAATTAATTTATTTGAATATACTAATATTGCTAATATTTTTCTCTACAAATCACATAGCAACCCAGAAGTGGTAGCTAGTACTCCGTTGATGGTGCCCTCAGATTTTTGTTAACGCTGATCCCCAGAAGTTCCTGGCGCAATCGATGCCAAAATGGCGACCATGCCCTCCCCTTAAAAAAAAGACTGTCCAGGAACTGTGGCTGCTTTGTAGTTTTGCTTGGTACCCTGTAGCTTTTCCTAGCAAGAATTTGCAGGAGATAGTTTGCTTGGTTAACTGGTCTTAGATGAGCAAGTTTCTTGTTGTTCGTACCGGCTAAGCAAGGAGGGCTAGCAAAGGTACCAAGCAGCCCCAGAATAATTTGGAGCTCGTCATAGCTGGCTTCTCAGGGAAGACCGCACACCAACCTTGATAAATGATAACCCAAGTACCCATGGGAACAATGGCAACTGAGAATGAGTAAAAATGGCACCTGGCCCATGATGCCTAGCCCAACCCATCTTCGTGCAACGGTTTCAATCGGACGAAGAGGCCCCAATTGCACTGCGGCCCAACAAAAGAAGACCACACAGCTTCCTAGTTCGCCGCATGTGCGTCGAATTGAACAAAAAAAAAAGAGAATTGAATACGTCTAATCATTTGGGATGTTTCCCATAATTTTTTCCCTTTGTGCATTGAGCTGAACAACTGGCCTAACCTAACTGCGCTCTTATAATTTTTTTTCCTTCTCAGTGGGCTTTAATTTGCCAGTTTGCTTGGCCTTCTCTATGGATTTGATTCAAGGACTTCCTTTTTTCCGATTATATAAATGACTTCCTTATCACTGTAAAATCAGCTCCCATTGCTCAAGTCATGATACTTCCATGGCACTGATATTTTAGTAACGGATTTTGTTTCAGGTGGCATATTACCAAGGAGGAGAAAAAAAACCCACATTAAATTTTGCAACGGGGAGTATCTACCTTTGTGGAAAAGATGGAGGACTCGAGTCAGGACCGGATCAAGCAAGGTTCTGACTGTTTGCGGCGTTGGAATGGAATTCAGAGAAAGGAAAGGCAAGAACAGAGGGAAAGTTCAGAACAAGAACCAAAAAATATAGGAAATTCAGAGTTTCAGTATTCTTTTCATCGATAACGATTCAGTCACAACCGGCGCCTCTATACACGCGCCACTCAGGCCACCGCCTAACAGCAGGCTAACGGCAGCACAACGACTTCCCCACAACTCACTAGACCCAGTTACAGAAGGTAATGGACTTGGACAACAGCCTGACGGCTACAGTCCTCCCTGGCAACAAAAACTGAATGGGCTGAATCTTCAGGCATCATCCCAGCTTCCGTGTGTTGTTCCCGCACCTAACAATTTGCTTGCGGTTCATCCGGGCCATTTCACCTCACAGTTTCGGACGATGTGAGATGTGCTAATACTAGACGGAAACGAGAACAAGACCAGAAGAGGTCAACATGTGCACATGGTCTTGCTTTACTGTACATACGATCAAGTAGTAGTATGTGCTTGCTCTTTTCTGGAACTTGTTGTGTAGGGAAGAAAGAGCCTAGTACTAGCACCTTTCAATAATGATACAGCTAGAAAAGCAAATGCTTGGATCTATCATCGTGAGTTTTCTAGGGACATTATTACCTGTGGTTGTTAACAGTCTGTTCTTTTGGCTGAAAATAAGCGTTGATTTTGGCTCGTGCTGATTTGTTGTAAGAGAAAAATACTGTTTCGTGACTGAAAATAACCGCTGATTGGTCAAAAGAACAAGCTATAAAGCTGCTCTGGATCAAACGGCCCACAGATTACAGTAGCCAGTAGGCCCGGTAGGCGGTAGCACAACACTCTCGTGTCTTTTGTGTGAGCCAATCTTGAGATGTCATTGTGACTTGTGAGAAGTGAGTCTGTGAAACAATGACTAATTGGTTCTGGTTGGTCTGAATTTGCTAAATGGCAAGTCATTATGCTCGGTTCTTTTCTAATGATACAGCAGGCCATCAGATATTTGCACGCATTGGTCCAATTTCTGACTCCTGGGGAATCAAAATTACTTTTATGTTTACTTTAGCTTATCAGCCTGAATCATCTCTACTTTTCAGACGGAGAGCAGCGTTTTTTCTCTCACAGCTAATCAACCATAAAGCCACCGTAAGTCCTGCTGAACTGAGCGTTAACAACCTCCTGGCTCTTGCCCAGCAGTCCAATGCTGTTTCAAGGCCTGCACTGGGCATGATATCAGCATCGAATTCACTGCGCATGCCGTGCTGATTCACAAGCAGCAGCAGGCGGACTCATGATGCTTGTGGCCGGGTGTTGGAAAGGGGTGTTGGAAAGGGAAGAGGAGGAGCTCGATTGAGACCTGACTAACTGACTGACTGACTGACTGGTAGCCAGTCTGGTACACGATCGTCGCTGATAGACGGAAAGGAAGCTACGGCAAAGCTGACATGGCTATCTGGGCGCAAATGATTTGGTCCGTCCTGCTGCGACTGCGATAGATAGCACGGGAATCATATTGCCCGCCGGTGAGATGTGATCGGACGTGAGAAGAGCTTTCGCTTTAAGCAAAGATGATGGCATTGGCATCGCACGGCACGGCACGCGGCCATGCGTTGCGTCGTGCTGATTTGTTCTATCTCACTCTTCTCAGCAGCTTCTCAGCAGCAGGTTTCATGATCAGTCGGTACGGGAGGGCGGTGTGGAGTCCAATCACAACCAGGGGCAGACAGCGTTTTGCGGCTGCGGCCTGCGGGGACGGCCGGACGGGCCTTGGCTTGGGCGTGCGTGCTTGAAAAATGGCCAAGTTGCCTGTCAGAAAACGATCGCTGCCGGAGTGTGCTGGTAGTAGCTACAATTGTTCGGCGCCGACGTGGAACATGTTGCAAGGCTGACGACATTGAGGTTAGCGTTTGTGACCTGTTGAACCAAGTGCAAACGGTCCGTGGCGGAATCAGCGACTTTGATTAAGGGGGGCCGGACAAATACGATGACACATCTAAGGTCCCATTTAGCATATCTCAGCTTCACATGCGATTTTTTCTGAAAAATAGCTTCATGAGCAATTTCTTTGATGAAACTGAGCTATTTTAAAAATATTATTCGGTAAAACAGCTTTACCAACAACGTCATGCATAGTTGACAGAGCGAAATGAGGGGGAGAGAGCTAGGAGAAGCTACTTTTTTCAATTTCATGTCAACTGATCCCTTTATGAAAGGAGAGGAAAAACAGCTTCATCCATAAAAACTATTTTGGAAAAAGGTGTTAAAAAAAAACAGCTATGTATCAAACAGACCCTAAGTATGACAATCTATATATATAATTGTATATCTCAATAATTATTTAAATGTTTTTACATATGCAGTTAGTATTCATAGCAACAAATCATAATAGTGTGATAAAAATATGGATAAATTGATGGTTTGATGTGCTATAAATTAAATTTTCTCAAGGGTATTATAAATTTTCTACAGTGTTTAGGGGGGCCATGGCCCCTGCTGGCCCCCTGGTTCCGCCTCTGCAAACGGCACTAGCGGATCCAAGTTTTACTCGAGACTAGAATGTCTAAGAAGCTTAAGAATGTTGTACAATACACATGATGAGATAAAAATAAATAACTTCATTCATGTCTTTGTGGTGGTGGTGTATTGGCATCTTCTATGTTCTTGTCAACCTCTGCATATGAATAAGATTAAAATATAAATGAAAAGGTCATTAGAAATATCTAATGGTCTACTGTATCTTTAGAAAAATGAATAGAAATTCAGTCCAATTATCAATATTTCTTTTTTTTATTTTTTCATTCCAACTGTCCATATTGTTGGACTGAATTTTTTTTTACTTTTCTCATTATTAAATCCATTATCCATATTTCTAATTCAAATTCAACCCAATTGAAATATTGAATTTGAATAGAAATTCAGTAGAGAATTTTAAAAATGAAAAAAATTGCTTAAACCGGCGGGTGGGCCGCGGATGGATCACATCTAGCTTGCTGGGGTCGGGGCTAGAGGCTAGGCCCGAAGAGCGGTGATCGTGGGCCACGCGCTCGTGCGGTGCAGTAGGGTCTGCGGGGCGTGCGGCCACGCGCTCGTGCGGTGCAGTAGGGTGGCGGACACATGGGGTGAGAGGTGAGGCCTGAGGCTGAGGGGGTTGGTTTTGGTGTTGAATCTTCGATGTTGTACTAAAACTACAAGGGCGTATGGACTACGGCCAGATCCACCCTTGGCACAAGGCATGTGACTTGTTGAATTTTAAGAGTAATACTTCTTTTATCCTAGTTTAGGGTGTGAGATGTGCACTCATTTTATTTTTAGATGGGTGGGATCCCCATATGGAGAACAGGACAGGACTCTGCTGGAGTGTTTCATATAGTAGTAGGTGAAACAGGGCACGAACCAGGTGTTGAGTCAAGAGCCATGGTACCAACAGCTACCCATTAAGTACTCTAGCATGTGTGTTCGCTTAAGTTTATTAGCATTTTCTCTCGTAATAAATTAGCATCAGTTAAAGACTGTAGCTTCTTTGTAGGTAGACAAACAGTTTAGGGTAGGTATAATAATAGACGTATAGCCAAACGTGTCAGGTGATTTGCCAATGGGATGGAGAGAACAGAAAATGAGTTTGCTCGGCGCTATAGAAGTCGACTAGCTGGTGACATATTCCCGTGCAAAAAAGCCGTTATCTTTGCTAGCCGATACCGTGCATGTGAGAGGGAGGGTGTACAGAATAGATGAATGGTGGGCCATAGCAGTACTGAAAATTATTATTGAATTAGTAGTAGACAAGAAGAAGATTGTTGTTGTACTGTTTTGACTTTTAAGACTTGTCTTGTAGCCAAATACTTATCTCAATTACTGGACTTGCTCTTAGGAAACCGCCTCCATCGACCAATGTTCAGACACTGACGCCTGAGTCAGCATTTGGCTCTGCCCAAGTGGCAGCATCCCTACGCCTAGCCGAGCAGCAGCTTCCCTAGCCTAGCCGAGCGGCATGTCCTCGTTCTTGATAGATGCCACGCCCGGGCGTTTCAGGTGCTTGCAGTTCTCAGCCAGCAGCGTGTCTTTCCGTGCCTTGGGACCTGCGTTGCACTTGCACAGCACGTGCCACTGAGCTACTCCGTCTGTTATAAAATACGGAGTACAGTACTGGGAAGTTTTCAAACAAAACCTATATAGTCCACAAATAATAATTTCCCTGTAGACTATATGCTCTGATGGCGATGACCATTACTACTATCTTTTGATGTTTCCATCGCCTTGTTTGTTTTTTTTGGAAATTTTTATCGCCTTGTTTTGGCAGGAGAAAGCTAGGAATCGATTGCGTGCATGGAGAAGCAGCTCTAGCTAGATTTTGCTGATTGGGCGGAGGAATTGGAGCCGAAAGCTAAGCTTTGTTTGGCGGATACGGCCATCACATCCATCCCATCGGTGTGCTTTTCTTTCATCATCACGTAAAGGCCACCGTCCAATCTACTACAGTGCTCATGATTTGTGACTGTGTGTCGAGGCAGCTAGCGATAACGACGACTAACTAACGTGGATGGTGCTAATAAGTTTCCGCGGACTTGCGTAGCACCATGCACCGGTGCACGGACGCCGGACCAACCAGCGACGATGTGCCGACAGTGCGTGTAAATTAAAGGCCGAATAGCTAAATTCGTCCTTAAACTATCGGCGAAAGCTCAGTTTAGTTCTTGAACTATGAAAACGGTCGTTTTAGTTCTCAAACTTTCACAGTCAGCTCAATTTCGTCCATAAACTATAAAAACGACCGTTCTCGTCCTTAAACTTTCGCAACCGGCTCAATTTCGTCTCTAGTACGACGTGGAGCGCCACGCTGGCTCGCCTCGTCATCGCCTAGTTAGGTAGAATCAGTTTTTGAAAGTCTACAATTGATTTATTCTTATTCCAACTGGTTGCAACTAGTTATAACTCTTTAATACAACATTCGATGAAGATGATTTTTAATTGTAGATCTCGATAAGATCTATAACTTTTTAGTTTTATTTTTTTTATTTAAGGATGTTAAGATGCTCAAAAAGTTAATATCTGCTGCCTGTAATTAATATAAAAGGTAATATAAAATGTTAGCACCGTAATATTAACTTTTTAAGTATCTTAACGTCCTTAAATAAAAATATTAAAACTAGAAAGTTATAGATCTTATCGAGATCTACAATTTTTATACAAAATCATCTTCATCCCATGTTGTATTGAAGAGTTACAACTAGTTGCGACAAATTAGAATAAGAATAAATCAGTTACAGGCTTTCAGAAACTGATTCTAGCTGACTGGGCAATGACGAGACAAGCCAGCGTGGCGCTCCACGTCGAACTAGGGACAAAATTGAGCCAGCTGCAAAAGTTTGAGGACAAGAATGGTCGTTTTCATAGTTTAGGGATGAAATTGAGCCGGCTGTGAAAGTGTGAGGACTAAAACAGCTGTTTCCGTAGTTCAGGGATCAAACTAAACTTTCAGCGATAGTTCGAGGACGAATGTGGCTATTCCGCCTAAATTAAAGCATGCCTGTCTGAGAGCAAATATAATAAGAGGTTCAGCGTGTGCGCTGCAATGGCGTCGTCGCATCTTCAGTAGGTCATCGATGCCAAACTGGCCCAAACTCCGATTCGTCACTGAAGTGTCTGCTGCCTGCACTCCTGCAGTGCCGCCATAACTTCTGCGGCGACGGATCAACGATGCCGCACTGAATGATCCGTCCATCCAACATTTTCTACTCCTACTAGCGTAGTAGTACTCTCTACATCACTGCTCAGTATTCTTCCAGCCAGCTGTACGTACGTACACACACTCGCTGGCCGTATATATATTGTGACTGGTCATGCATCATCGATCTTCTTCTTTGCGAGGATCATCGATCTTTTTTTGACGGGAAAACTCCTACTAGCGTAGTAGTACTCTCTACATCACTGCTCAGTATTCTTCCAGCCAGCTGTACGTACGTACACACACTCGCCGGCCGTATATATATTGCATCGATCTTCTTCTTTGCGAGGATCATCGATCTTTTTTTGACGGGAAAGGACTGTAATACCTCTGGTATTACTGATTATTTAAACTGCCATGTCATCATACCATTATGTGCATTTGTTTGCCATTTAGAATAATAGGGTGTTTGATTGACTAGAATTGGATGAGTGTCCTAAAAACCCTAATTTCCTTGTTATTTCTTGTGACCTCCTTAATTACCTCTAAACCCTAATCAAGGCCCTTAAGTGTACTTTTAAAATTTGATCAAATATGAGGAAGGTTCCTTAACAAAGGTTGTAGAGTTTTTAATGTAGAACAACTTCTATTTTGGGTGATTTCGAAGTTATGTTGAAAATAATTGAATTAAGCTCAAAACAGTGTTTCAAAATTTGAATTTAAAACTATATTTCAAAAATTATTGAGAATATGACAAAACTCCCTAAATAAAAGTTGTTGGCCTCAATGAGATGTACAACTTCTATTTTGACCAATTTTCAAGTTCTTCAGAAAAATCAAAAGTAATTTTGAAATTACAGTTTGAAATTTAAAACCACCTTTTACCCCCTTTTGAATATTTTCAAATCCTTACCGAATTTTGAATTGGTACCAAAACAAAAGTTGTTCAGTACTTAAAGATCTACAAATCTCCTTTTGACCACTCCCTCAGATTCGGCCATCTACATGATCAATTTGGACGAATTGCATTGCATCAGGTACTGTACCCGAGTACTGTTCATCTGCCACCCAGCGTACCCGCGCGGCGCGCACGTCGCCGGCGTGCGCGGCAGCGCAGCGCGTGCGCCGGGGCCGGGGCACTGTTCGTTGCGAGCGCAGCATGTCGCCGGACCCCCCCACGTCGCGCCCGACCGCTTTCCCGTCTATTTAAGCCCGTTCCCGATCCTTCCCGTCCGAAATCGCCACCGCCGCCGTCTCCGAGCTCACCTCGGTCGTCCACAGAATTCGCCGTCCTCCGGCCATCTCTAGCCTCTCCATCTCGTAGCTAGTTTGCTCACTTCATTGCGCATCTTTTCCACCCTTCCGGTGGAGCTCCGGTGCCTTGTCAAGCCCAGTCACGCCGTGCCCGCCGCTGGTCGCGCAGAGCACCGCCGCCGGGTTCATCGTCGTGCTTTCCTCGTTTGGGTGAGCTATAACCTTTGAGCCGATGCGCACGGGATGCGGCTCATCATTCCCTAACTCATGCGCTTCTCGGCGTGTCATTTGATGGTCCAGGTTGCTCGGAGGGTGTCCGCCTCGCCGGAGCCGAGCCGCCGGTCCACCGTCGCCGTCAAGCTGCCGTCCCCGAGCCGTCTCCACCTCCACCGTCTCTTCTAATCGCTTCAGGGTGAGATCCTGATGCTCTAGCGCCCATTTCCTTGATCGCTATTAGTTGATATTCACCGGCGGCATGGTCGCCGCCGTCTCCGAGCCGCCGCGGCAGTGGATGCGCCTGCTCCGGACGTCGTCTAGGGTCGAGTAGTAGCTCGATAGGTGCGGCTTGTAGTCTGGAGTGCAGTGGTAGGGTTGGTTGGGCCAGTAGAACCACCGGCGGCGAGCCACGGGCGGCGAACCGCCGGCGGGTCTGTCGTCCTGGCGGAGGAGGAAGAGGCAAGGACCTCGGGTTAGAAGGAGCAGAAATCTAGGGGTGTTTTTGCAATGTCTGTGACTCATGTGAATAGTAGTGCTTGGGCTGCGGGTTGTTTTCCGCAAAACCGAAGGACTCTTTAGCATAATGGCCAGGCGCCGCGCGCGCGCAGGCCGGTTGGGCCGGCCTGCCGGTCTGTGGGCCGAGTGGGCCGAATGGGGTTTGTTTATTTTCCAGTGAATTTTGAAATGCTTTTCTATTTTAATTTGGTTTGAATAGTAACCTGTTTTATTATTTTTGCATGATTAATTCTGTGCAACCAAGAATTGTGAAATAATTTACACATGCTATATATGTAGTGTAGAATTTTATAAAAATATTGTTTGTCATGTTTGGGTACATTCTGTAGTGGTTAAAAATCACTAAATAAAATGAAAAGTGGGCCTTTGCACATTTTTAATTAATTCTAGGTAATTCCAAAAATCACAAAAATTTAATTGGTACTGTTACTAGTAAAGATCTAACTGTTGGCAAAGTTTGGTCCCAAAATAAATTAGTTTGCTTCTGTAATTGAATTATGTTGGTTTATTAAATAATAAAAATTCAATTAGAATTTGAATTTAGGAGTGTTAAGTGATTTTGGATTAAATGTGGTTCTAGGTCAACCCATTTAAGACCTAGGACACCGTTGTGAAGTCATGATGTGTTGTGCTAGGGTTAGCTTCCTTTTCCGCACATGTTTACTTTTTGCATCGCATTCATACATGCAATATTGCACCCGTGTAGTTCCCGTGTCTGAGGAGGTGAAGCTCGAGGTGTCTGAAGAGGAGGCAGTGGAAGGAGCTCCTGAGCCTGAAGCCTGTGCCACTCCTGCCCCAGTTCTGTTTGCTCTGCAAGGCAAGCCCCGGTGCATTTAACCCTCTATTTACAAATGCTTTATCACTTGAGTTAAACTATTGCATTAAGTTGATAGGAGTTGTGTGATGAAAACAATTGATGCATTTATCACCCTTGACTACCATTACCAAGATAACCTAATGATTTTCAAATGTATTGCAAAATGCTTAGTCATGCTTAAATAATAGAATTGCAAAATACTATTTTAACTTGAGGATCATTATGAAGAAATATCAAGTGAAGGGTATATATGTCCATGTATGATGATTGGGGTACTTTGGCCGGTTCACTATCATCATTATGGATGGGTTTTCCGGGTGGTTGGCCAATTGTTTGGGTTAGAGTCCCAACTTTCGTCACCAACGGAAAAGGGATTTGAAAACCGAGCGGACTCCAGGGTATTTGGGTTAGAGTCCCAATGCATGGTTTCCGGCGGAAAGCAGTAGGGACCGTTCGTTGTCGGCCTGTTGTGATCATGATGAACAGACTAGCCACATACCATTACGGAAAGCCTAGAGTCCGGTCGCTCTATTGCTGGAACCGACAACCACGCACTGGGAGTGGAGAGATGGCGAGAATAGTGAGTACCCTCGTGGGTTAGAGTCCCGAATTGGAGGTGTACCGTTTTCTCGGGTGGCGCAGGACCGGTTCCGGGATAGAAAAGCTGAGATGACGGGTTGGTATATGTATGCCGGCGTGCTGCATATACAGTGTGGATAGGAACCCCAGCTGGGTCTACTTTACTTGATTCGAATCGACGTGCTCCTCGGTTATGGAGACATGATCCTCACCCCTACACCGAAAAGTGGTTCTAAGAGTAGGATGTTTGAGAATAAAGAATCAATGTTTAGAGAGAGGATAAAGAATGAATTATGATAATATTGAATTTAAGTGAAATAAAATATTATGATAGATTAGTAATGCTTTTCTGCTAAATCCCTATCTCTGCTAGCCTTACCTATAACCTTGCATTCCAAGAGTCAAATATTTCTACTTTGTCGGGTAAGTCTTGCGGAGTACCCCGTACTCAGGGTTTGTTAACCCCGTTGCAGGAGGGTCGCAGCCCGAAGTCTGCCTTGGTCCTTGTTGTGCCACCGTGATCCAGGAGGAGAGTGGTGAGGAGTAAAGACAGAATCCGTGGGCTGGGTTCGTGTATCTATTTATCTATTTATGTTGTACCGTTGTTCCATGCTACTGCTACTATTTCAAGATGGTCTGTAATAACTGCACTTAATTACTATTTGAACTCGGTTTGTAATCTAAGTTCTATTAAATCTTCCGCATTTACTCTGATGTATTTTATTATGAAATGTTGTAACTCTGTAATGGCATCGCAATGGAGATCCTGTCGGAATACGGGTACTGATGTAGCCCGGCAGAGCTGCTTTAATCATTTGGAACATGGGTCCAACTGTCAGAAGTCATTAGTGACTTTGATAGGTGCCTGTGGGCCATATTATTAAGGCGGTTCCGTTACAAGTGGTATCAGAGCGATCTATTGCTAAATCATTACGGAGTTGTTTTCGAAAACTTCAAAATATTTTGGATCTAAAATTTAAGTTAACTATTTTGAGTACAAAACTGCTTTCTTGTCTTACTCTGTACTAGGAGTAGGGTGGCATGTGGAACAATATTATTACTATTATTATTGTTAAGCCCTATGTCTGAAGTATGTTATTAATATTTATTTACCTACATTGATTTAAAATTTGCGTAAGAACGAATCATGCATCATGTCGATTCACATGTTAATAACTTCCTCCCTAATGTTGGGTTTTGGGATAGGATTTACCAACCTGTTCATGCTAGCCTGTTCTATCTTGTCTTACCCTCTCTTTGTCCAGCTGGCTCGCACGAAGCTGACCGCACGCAAGATGGTGGGACCGCGTGGCATTCCTCGTCACCAGCTCGCTCCTAGCCATGAGGAGGGCGAGGGCTCAGGCAGCCGCCGTCGCAGCCGCAGGGAACTCAAAGAGGAGATCAGGGCACTCAAGGCCGAGGCGAGACTGATGGAGGAGGACTTTGACCGAGCTGTGCGTAACCACTACAGGGATGTGCGCACCAACCGCGACCTGCACCGAGAGATTCACCAGGTCGAGGCCGAGGTGCAGGCGGCCATGGAGCGGGAGGCGGCAGCGCTGGAGCGTGAGCAGGCGGCAGTCCAGCAGAGAGACGAGGCTTTGGGGCGCGAGCAGGCCGCCCTTGGGCGTGTGGAGTGGGTGGAAGCCCACAATGGCAACATGCAGGCGTACATCAACACCCTGCATGAAGAGGTGCACAGGCTTAACAACCTGCTTAACCCTATCTTGGTTCCCCGTGAGGAGGACCCGGAGGGTGGCGTGGTTGTCGGGCCTGAGGACGAGGGGAGCGAGTCCGAGGAGTTGGGCTACTTCGAGCCCGTGCCACTCGCCGAGGACCCAGCAGAGCCTGAGGACCAGATGATGGAGGACGACGTCGAGGAGGAGATCGTGGTCATAGACGACTAGTTGCCCGTGCTGCAGCGTTGGCAATTGCTTGTATCTCTATGTCGTAGTTTATGAGCCTTAGAACTTTAGTTGTGGTTGGGATCTATGTGCTGTATGTCACTAAGACTATGTTTCTTGTGTTGTTATAATTTTTAGTTTGTGATGTTCTCCGTTTCTGTTTAAGTAATGTCAAGTCCAAGTTCTGAGTCAAGTGTGCAAATCACAGATGGTTCAGACCCGTGGTCAGTCCAGCAACCAGGGAGAGGACGGTCTTCCCGAGGCACCACCCGTGCCACCAAGCCTCGCTGATGCCATTACCGCACTTGCTAATGCGGCAAATGCTTTCGCTCAGAATCAGGGTCAGCGTGGAGAGCGCCGTGGGCGCAATAATGGGAACCAGGAAACCACCTATGTGGACTTCACCGACACCCGCCCACCGGTGTTCACCAAGGCGGATGAGCCGCTTGAGGCGGATGACTGGCTCCGTACCATGGAGCAGAAGTTTGGTTTGATCTATTGCACCGAAATCCAGAAGCCACAGTTCGCAGCACAGCAGCTGCGTGGTCCCGCAAGTGCCTGGTATGCTAATCTCCTGGCAGCACAGCCCGCAGGACACCAGCTTACCTGGGCAGAGTTTCACACTGCATTCCGTGCCCACTACATCCCTGAAGGGATAATGAGAATGAAACTCGACCAGTTTCTGGCATTGCGGCAGGGGGACTCCACTGTGATGGAGTACGTGACCAAGTTCAACCAATTGTCTCTGTATGCCCCAGAGTACGTGAATACTGATGGTAAGAAGAGGAGCTGCTTTGTCAGAGGCTTGAACTACAAGATCCAGCGCAGCTTATCCAACAACCGCCACTGTACCTATCATGAAGCTGTTGACAGCGCGCTCGCTTTTGAAGAAAGTGACCGCCAACTTCAGGGAGAGAAGAAGAAGAAGAAAGCTGTTTTCTCTGGCAGCCAAAAGCGCCAGAAAATCATCTACCACCCCACCCACCACAACCGCCCACAGTACCCACAGCAGCAGGTAGTTGTGCGTACCGCCGCTACCTCCCACACCTCAAACCAGCAAAACACCACTCAGCCGAATGCCCCTGGCGTTCGTGTCACCTCACCAAAGTTCGCCTACAATCAACCATGCTACAACTGTGGTCAGATGGGACACTGGTCCCGCAATTGCCCTTTCCCCAAACAGTCCAATCAGAATGCACAGAAGGGCGCTGGTGGACAGCAGCAGCAGCAGCAGGGACAGCACCGTGGACAGCAGCAGCAGGCCCAGAAGGGCAAGGTGGTCAAGAAGGCTGGCCAGGTGTACTACACCCAGATCGCTGATATCCCGGAAGGAGAGCCCGTCATGCTCGGTAGGTTCCCTATCGCTGGTAACCCTGCAATTACACTCTTTGATTCTGGTGCATCACATTCATTCATCAACCGTAATTTTGTCGTCAAGCATGACATTCAAATTGGGGAGGTTAATGAAAATTTTATCATACAATCGCCCGGGGGGCGTATCAGTACTAAGGAAGTGGTATTTCGGGTACCCATAGAATTGGGAGGGCATAAGTTCCCGACCACTATGATAGTGCTAAAGGATCAGGACATAGATGCTATTTTGGGGATGAATTGGATGTATCAGCACAAGGCTGTGATTGATGTGCTGAATAGGACAATCAAAGTTAGCATACCTGATAGTCAGTCCAAACTTCTCATCCAACTTCCCTTACCTTTGAGAAATGTGAAGCAAGTTAATGCCACCTCAGTCCTGGAAATCCATAACATTCCAGTGGTTTGTGAGTTTCCGGATGTCTTTCCAGAGGAGTTACCTGGGTTACCTCCGGACCGTGATGTTGAGTTTGCCATAGAGCTTAAGCCTGGTACGGCTCCTATATCTCGTAGGGCGTACCGGATGCCACCAAAGGAACTGGCAGAGTTGAAAGTTCAGTTGCAAGAATTGTTGGACAAGGGTTTTATCAGACCTAGCTCATCACCTTGGGGTTGTCCTGCTATTTTCGTGAAAAAGAAGGATAAGTCTCTCAGACTGTGCATTGATTATCGTCCTCTTAACGAGGTCACCATCAAAAATAAATACCCATTACCCCGCATCGACCTTCTATTTGACCAGTTATCTGGGGCTAAGGTCTTTTCAAAGATTGATCTTCGATCGGGGTACCACCAAATAAAAATCCGTCCTCAAGATATCCCTAAAACAGCTTTCACCACCAGATATGGCCTATACGAATACCTAGTAATGTCTTTTGGCCTAACCAATGCACCTGCCTACTTCATGTACCTAATGAACTCCGTGTTCATGCCTGAGCTTGACAAATTTGTAGTCGTTTTCATTGACGATATCCTTGTCTACTCCAAAACCCCCGAGGAACATGCTAACCACCTCCGTATTGTCCTAACCCGCCTAAGAGAGCACCAACTTTATGCCAAGTTTAGCAAGTGTGAGTTTTGGTTGGACCGAGTTCCATTCCTTGGTCACATTCTGTCTGCTGAGGGAGTGTCCGTGGATCCAAGCAAAGTTGAAGAAATTCTGAACTGGAAGCCACCCACTACGGTACATCAGGTCCGCAGTTTCATGGGCATGGCAGGTTACTATCGTCGCTTTATCCCGGATTTCTCCCGGATATCTAAGCCGATAACCAACTTGCTAAAGAATCAAGTGAAGTTTGTCTGGTCGCCAGAATGTGAAGAAGCTTTCCAAAAGTTGAAAGAGTTGTTGACTACTGCACCGGTGTTAGCTCAGCCAGATATAGAGAAGCCGTTTGATGTGTATTGTGATGCTTCGGGAACTGGTCTTGGCTGTGTGCTGATGCAAGAGGGCCGTGTCATCGCCTATGCTTCGCGGCAGCTCAAGCGTCATGAAGAAAATTACCCCACCCATGACCTAGAGTTGGCAGCCGTTGTTCATGCACTGAAGATATGGCGTCATTATTTGTTGGGAAGTACCTGCAACATTTACACTGATCACAAGAGTCTGAAATATATTTTCACTCAAGAAGAACTAAATATGAGGCAAAGAAGATGGCTCGAGTTGATCAAAGACTATGACATTGAGGTACACTACCACCCTGGCAAGGCGAATGTAGTCGCCGATGCACTCAGTCGCAAGGTTCACTGCAATTGTTTAAATGTAAAGTCATATGCGCTGACCTTATGTCATGAGTTGGAAGAATTGGGTATTGAGATGGTGCCACAGGGCAGCATAGCCAACATTAGAATTGAAACTTCAATCCGAGAACAGATCATTGCCGCTCAGAAGAAAAGTAAAGGGATCAGGCATATCAAAGAAAAGATCCATGCCGGCAAGGCCGACTGTTTCAGGGTTGATGACGATGGTGTGGTATGGTTCAAGGATCGATTGGTTGTCCCCAAGATTCCTGATTTACGTCAAGCGATCCTCGATGAAGCGCACTCCACAAAATTCTCTATTCATCCAGGAAGCAATAAGATGTATCAGGACTTGAGGCAAAAATTCTGGTGGACCAAGATGAAGATTGAAATTGCTCAGTATGTGGCAAGGTGTGACACATGTCAGAAAGTTAAAGCCATTCACATGAGACCTGGTGGAGAACTCCAACCACTGCCAGTACCAGCATGGAAGTGGGAAGATATCAGTATGGATTTCATTGTGGGATTGCCCAATACAGCTCGAGGCTTTGATTCCATCTGGGTCATTGTGGATCGTCTGACAAAACAAGCTCATTTTCTGTCTGTCAAGAAAAAGTACAGGGCATCTATGTATGCAAAGCTCTACATTGAGAATTTTATGAAGTTGCATGGTGTACCAAAGACCATTGTTTCCGATAGAGGAACCCAGTTCCTATCAAATTTCTGGCAAGCCTTTCATAAGTCAATGGGTACCAAACTGTTGCATAGTATTGCGTATCATCCGCAAACCGATGGGCAGACTGAGAGAGTCAATCAA
>JAHLJS010000264.1:0-50000 GCA_038502445.1 Eremochloa ophiuroides
TTCGCGCACGCAAACCACCTCGACTGCGGCGAACCGTCGTGTCCGTCAGGCTGGGCGCCTCAAAAGGTGAGCCGAATTATTACTCCTGCCCGTCTCGATTCCGCCGATTCATTCCTTTTCTCGACAAGAGAACCTCGGGCTCGGACGCCCGTTACGTTCCCAGGGGATCGAAGATTGGCCCACCATGGCTCGAACAGTCGCCCCAGGGAAACCGAGTTAGGGACAGCTGGTCGATGGGTCACGAAAACGACCAGTATCCCGACGTCCGAGCGTCAAAAGGGACATCCCGTGCTGTGTCCAAGTCCCAGTAGCGAGTCGATTATGTGGAATCCCTCCGTGGGAGGCATCAGGCCATCGGGACCCACCGAAGGGACCCGACATCTACTAATTGACCCTCTGTAACACCCCTGGTGTTACTGTAACTAAAACCTGCCATGTCATCATGATTGCATGTAAATCATCCCGCATTTGACCCTGTTAAGTTGCATCAACTAAAATCAGTTTTATTCTTGCATTTGATTGTGAATAGGTAAATTATAGTGATTTGATATGCGAATATTAGTATTGGTGTGTAATTATCTAAATCCAATTGGAGAATAAAAAGAAAATCATTTTTTTAAACCCTAAATCGGATCGAAAACTCTAATTTTAAAACTAAATGGAATTAGAGGTTGGGCCTTAAACAAAATTTGAAAATCCTTAAAAGTTGAGCAACTTCTATTTAGAGAAATTTTGAAGTTATTAACAAGAATTCCAAATAAAACCCTAATTCATGATTTAAAGTTTAAATTTGAAATACAAATTCAAAAACTAGTAGGAATCTGATGATGGTCTTTTAATAAAAGTTTTAGCCCTTTCAATATGGAACAACTGTTATATTTGGAGACTTTGAACTTATGCTTTGAAATTTCAAATTAAACCTTAACCAGTGTTTTGGAATTCAAATTTGAAACCCAACTTCGAAAATTAACAAGAATCTGACCAAACTTCTTTAATGAAAGTTGTAAAGCTCAACAAATATAACAACTTTGATCTTGGAAGATTTTCAAGTTATTGGGGAAAATCTAGAGAATTTAAATGGATTAGAAATTAAATTCAAAATCCCTCTTTACCCCCTTTTGAATTATTCAAAATCCGTTCAAAATTTGAAATTGGTTCAAAAACCAAAGTTGTGCAGAATTAAGAGTACTACAACTTTTGTTTTTACGATTTTCTGAGTTTCCACACGAAATTTGGAGTAATTAATCAAAAACAGTAGAAAGGATAATGTCCTGCTACAGTAGACGGACATAGGAGCTTGCCTCCTGCCTCTGTTCGCGAACAGAGCCTCGCGTCCGACCGCGCGGTGACGCCGCCCGGCGCTGCCGGCTGCCTGTCACCGGTCGTGTGGAGTCGTGGGGGTCCCGGGAGCTTGTCCCCCTCTTGTTCCCCTCTTCTCCCACCTTATTAAGCCGACGGCTGCCCACGTACATCTCCTTTTTCCTCCATTGCCGCCGCCGTAGAGCTTCGGTTCATCGGCAAATTCGCCGTTCCCATTGAGCCACTATCCAATTCCTCTTACCAGCAGACTTACCACCTCCTGGCGCACTTCCGTGACCCAACCGTATTGCCTCTGGTCTCTTGTGTGCGCCGGAACGCCATCGGCGCCTCGGAGTTCGGCCGGAGCGCCGCCGTGACGTATCCCACCGCGACGAGGCCATCCCTGCGAGGTAGGTTCCTTTCCGGTCCTCGTTCCGTGCCCTTTGACACCCAGGAAAACTTATAGGCCCGCTTGTCTCTATATTACCGCTATGTAGCCAACAGAACGTCGACGACACCCTCAGTTCGCCCCGCCGCCGTGACCTCCAACGTCGACGAACCCTCTCGGACCGGCGTATGCTCCAACTAGCATGCGCGTCACACTCTGGTGAGATCCCTGTTCCATTAGGTATAGTCGGTTTGGTCCCTCGTAGTCTGCTACGGCCGGAACGCGCCTTTCCCGACGAGCTCCGAGCCGGCCATCCACCATAATCGCGGGAGAGCTCGAGTCCGAGCCGTAGGTGCCCTCTGTAGTGCGACAATGGGGTTGACAGCTTGTGGGGAGAGAGACGGTGCACTCGGTGTCATCGGGGAGCCGTCGTCGGCAAGCCGCCGCGCGTGCGTGCCTCTGCTCTGCTCGAGTGGAGCAGAGGGGAGGAAGAAGAGGAGGCCGACTGGGCCGGGTTCGGCCGTAGTGGGCCGGCCCAGTCGGGCGCGGGGAGAGCGGAGGGAGAGAGAGAAGGCCGGGCCGGTCTGTGGCTGGTTGGGCCGTCTTGGGCCAGATTGGCTTTTCATTTTCTCCTGCGAATTATTATTCCTTTTCTATTATAAATTAAAATGAAAAGTGCTGTCATTTGTTATTTTCATAGGAATATTTATGTTGAGCTAAAAATCATGAAAATAATTGGGTATGCTCTCTGAAGTATGTAGTATTTTATAAAAATATTAAAAATAAGATTTGGACACTTTTTGTAGGGACTAAAAATCAGCATATTAAATGATAAATGCAACTTTGGGCAATTTTAATAAATTCCAGATTAATCCAAAAATCCTAAAAAGTTATGTGGCACTGTTTTAGGGTAGAACCTTTCTGTGGGATGAGTTTGGGCTCAATTTGAAACTATTTGATCACTTGTTAAATAAATATTGGGTTAATGGGATATTATAATTGATTTAAACAAATAATTCCTGTAGTTTGGTGTGACTTTTGGATTGATTGAGTTCATGGATCTTTCACCATAGTGATCCTTGACAAAAGTAATGAAGTCACTTGTTAGTTATAGTAAAGTTGTGTAGCGGCTTTCTATGACTGTAAAAAATGGTCAATAAAAATGAAAATACGAAAAAACCATTTTACTTTTTGAGAAATATTTTGCAACTTTACCGTGAAGGAAACTTGTACTCAAGGTTGTTAATTAAATGTTTGTTCTACATTTTCCATTCATGTCATTCCGCACCATGTAAGTATGCATCATTATTTTACGTGTAGAGATCGGGTTCTCGGAGAAAATTCTTGATTGCTCCTCGACGGAAGAATCATTCGTCAGGAGAAGTCTAGGGGTTTCTCTGGTTTTCTGACGAAAGTGACAAACCTGCAACACAGGCAAGCCCCGGTGCATTCAGCCATTTCCTTGTGTTTTATAAAATATTTATAACTTGAGTCTATTATTGCATTAGGTTGTGGGGAGTTGTTTGTCACCTATATTGATGCATTACCTGCCTTGATAAATAATATCCCGGAAACCTGTTTAAAAATAAAAATATTCAAAATGCTTAGCCCGGCTTGATCAATTTAGATTTTGCATAAAAAGGCTATTTTTGATCTATGAAAATGTGATAATTATGAATCATGAGAAAAGGGAAAAGGATATGAGTCCGTGCGGGAATTGTGTACTTGGGTAGCAGCCCCAATGCACCGTAACCGCCGGAAAGGGATTTTTCCGTTCGTTGGTTGTGAATTTGGGTTAGAGTCCCAATGCTTGACCATCGGCGGAAAGGGATTTGAAAACCGCTGGGACACTTGTATTTGGGTTAGAGTCCCAATGCAATGTCGCTGGCGGAAAAAGAATTAGGGACCGTTCATTGTAGGCCTGCTGTGATCGGGACTTTGCAACTAGCCACATACTACGGAAAGCCTCTGACTCCGGTGGCCCTACTGCTTGAACCGACAACCACGCACTGGGAGTGGAGAGATGGCGAGAGTAGCGTGTACCCTCGTGGCCTGCGTGCCTGGAGAGGAGAGGAGTACTGTGCTCTCGGGTGGCGCAGGACCGGTTCAGGGGTAGGATAAGCCGTGGTAGGCGGGGTTGGCATATGCAAGCTTAAGTGCTACATATGCAGTGTGGATAGGGATCCCCAGTTGGGTACTAATCGATTCAAATCGTCGTTGCTCCTCGGATATGGAGACTTGATCCTTTGACCTACAATTGAAAAGTGGTTCGGAACTAGGTGTTTTTGAGAATGATTAAGAATTTGAAGGTATGATGATATATGAAAATGAATTTAGAATTATGGATTATGGTTAAAATAAGATTGAGTTAAAATATTGAAATGGGATAGTAAGGCTTTTCTGCAAAACTCTTTGACTCTTGCTCAAGCCTTACCTTGATTCCCCCTCAGCCTGCATTCCTGAGTCTAGTTTTACACCTTTTTGTCGGGTAAGTCTTGCGGAGTACCCCAGTACTCAGGGTTTGTTAACCCCTGTTGCAGGTGAGCCGAGGGTACAGTTCGGCTTGGGACCGTGTTGGTTGACGGATCGCGCATGTTCAAGGAAGTGTATATGATATAACCCTTGGGCAAGGGTATAGTTGTACACTGCTTATCCACTACGAAACCCTGGTTCGGGCTACTGTAATCTATATTTGTAAACCTATGTTTATGTAATTCTTCCGCACTCTTTACTCTGATTCAATTTATTTGCGTAAACTGTTGTAATACTGCAATGCTTACAATGAGATCCTTGGGAGGTTAGGGTTCCCTAGGAGACCCGACAGGCCACCTTGGTCAAGGAGAACTCGTGCAGACTGATCGTGGGTCCTTAGGGACGATGACGGTGCACGTGGGCCCTATGATTAATGCGGTTCTGTCACACCCTCGGGATATTTGGAGTGTGCTCAGGCCACTAGCCGACCCCTAACGAACGGGGCACGAACCTCCACTTGGACCAACCCGTTTGTAGCTCACCGGAAATGCCGACTCGTGCCCCAGCGGGGAAGTCGAGCAGGTCCAAACCTTCCTCTTCCCGAAAAAAGAGCGTGAAGGTCGAATTAAAAGAGACAGGGAAGAGCCCGACCGATCTCCGATACGAAAACGGTGGCTCGGGAACTTACCCTGCACCTTGGAAAGACCACCGGGCAACCTCCCAACACGATGGGAGGCTCGGGGGCTCCGCTTCCAAGGAAACAACTCCCCTAAATAAATTAAAAAATACCCGAGGACTAACAAACACAATTCTAAGCCTTTGAAGGGTTATACCATCCCTCCAAAGCCTCGGGGGCTTACACCCGGCGGGTGCGCTCGCGTGCACCCACCGAAAAAACCAATCCATACTTTATCTTTTCGACAGGAAGAACCAGCGTGAACCTGTGGAGGAGTGACTTCACTCCGCCACAGGCTCGGGGGCTACTGTCGGGTACCAAAGTTTGGGGTACCCAACTTCAATGCAAAAACAATCATTCCCGACACGGCCCAGCCCAGGTAAGACCAGTGGAAGCCCACGAAGGCCGTGCCTACAGAGGCCCATGACGTCGCCACCCTCGGCGCCAAATCTCCGATTCGCCCGAGCCTCCCCGGGAGAGCTCACGAGAGTGGCCCCTCGGCACCATTCTCCGATTCGCCCGAGCCTCCCCGGGAGAGCTCGGGAAAGCAGGGCCCTCGGCGCCCATTCTCCGATTCGCCCGAGCCTCCCCGAGAGAGCTCGGGAGAGCGACGCCCTCGGTACAGAATCTCTGATTCGCCCGGGCCTCCCCCTCTCCCTTGGGCGCAATCCTACCAAGGCATCCAATGCACAGGTGATGTCAGCGGAGCAATCTTGGACCACAAGAGACCTCTCTGACCACTTTACAAGCACTGTCCCGTCAGGCGAGATTCTCGACGCGACTGTACTTCGCACGCCCCTGACGGCCATACCGCCTGTCAGGATTTCCCTAACAACGGATTTGATAGGCCCACTACGGCCGTCGTCTCCAAGGTATGGTCTATGGTGCGCCGCCCCGTTTCCCGTCGGGATCTACCAACTACGATCGCGACAGTCCGAGCGCCTAACGACGGGCTACGCAAGAACGGGAAAAGCGCCTGCTGCACTGTCCACTCGAAAGGACGGGCACGCCTTCCATCCGGGCCCACCTAACCCTCGGGAAACACTGTCCAAAGGCCGAAAATACGCCCGAGGGGAGATATCATCCTGTCCCATTCCATCACGCCTCCAGGAGTCCCGAGCCTCGGCAGACAACGCCCCGAGACGACTCGCCCTCTTGTCACGTCATGCGGAAGGACAGCCATCAGGTGTGACCCTACACCATGCCGTAATCCGACGACTGTTACCGCCTTGGAACTCACCAAGATCGTACGAACCACTACGGCCATGCCCCGGAGACACGGAGACAAGACCATAGCTGACGACAGTCAAGCGTGGACCAACAACTCCCCACTGTAACATACGTAGCATTGTAAGCACTGCCCTTGCCTCTCCCTTGTGACTATAAAAGGGAGAGCAGAGGACAGCTCTAAGGGTCTCTCGAGTTCTAAGTCCTCACACACACATACACACGCATCACAACAGCAAGCGACTTGTACACGCCTAGACATTCACAAGAGACTTGGGATACTCTCTCTCTCTCGACTCAGCTTGTAACCCCCTACTACGAGCACCCCGGTGCAAGGCAACACGACTCGCCTCTCCACTGGACGTAGAGCCCTCTTGGCCTGAACCAGTATAAATCTTCCGTGTTCCTCCTTGCACACCATCCGTAGGTTCAACCGTAAAACACATATTTACTAGCCGGTGTTAGCCACGCTAAAACTAGCACCGACACTTGTGTACACCTATCATTTATAGAATAGATGGAATTCTTTATATTTTAAACATCAACAAGTGAAATAATATAGCAGCATCCGTATCTGGTAGAATCTTATAGGTATACTTGAAGGTGAAAAATTAACAAATGATCCATACTACACTACACATATTGCTAGGCATCAAGTATAACCATGTTATGTGACAAGTAGGATAGCATATTCCTAGTCTTCACTCCTTGTTGTTCTAGGAGAACCTGGGTGGCTTCAAAATCCAACTCTCCTATGGGGTCTAGGCCATCAAGGAATAGTCTGATTAGTTAGATTTACTTGTGCCATGGCGATCACCACGATTAATCATGGTCAATCCTGGCTAATTAGTCTTAAGCTTATTGATGCTACGATGTCTAAGTATCAATTAGAGTATTTAAAAACATTGGGTTAAAGAACAGTGTAATTTCCCTATCCCACCATCCAAACATGGATTAAAACCTACTCCCTCTGTCCTAGAAAGAGCGTTGTTTTTTGACTTCGAGAATTTGTGTTTGACCGCTCGTTTTATTCAAAAATTTTGTGCAAATTATAACATAAATATATTATTATTAAAGTATATCTAATGATAAAATAAGTCATAACAAGGTAAATAATATTTATTAATTTTTTTTAATAAAACGAATGGTCAAATAATATGTTCTGAAATTCTAAAATGATATTCTTATTAGGACATAGGAAATCCCTTGTGTCTCCTCATTATCCCAAGCTCACAGCCCCTAATTTGCATGAACCAACTGTCCAACCGCCACCTACGGCGTTTAAGGTGCTTTTTCCGTCCTCTCATTCGCCAAAGGGGAAAAGAAGGAATTTATAAATAAAGAAAAAATCCAAAAGAAAAGAAAAGGCAAAGAAGAAGGGGGCAAAGTGGGAAACAATCAAGTTCCACACAAAATCGCATCTGCTTCGACATCGACTCCACCGCCGCCTCCTCCCTTCTTTCATCCCACTCCCATCTGCTGTGCTCTCCTCGCCGCCACCTGCGGCGTCAGAGCACAGAGCAGTCCGCAACCACGCTGCGGCTCTCCGACAGGCGACGGCGACGGCGCCGCAGCCCGAGTCGCAGACGGCTCCGCTGAATCCGGGGCTCGCCGAATACCGTCTCCAATCGTCTGCGTCCGGGTGCAACTGAATCCGGCACCACCCTGTGCCGCCTGGCATGGCACTCGGAGAGGAGGGAGGAGGGACTCAACAGGTCAGAAAATTCTGAGACGAGTGTCGGTGGTTATGGATGCATCTTTAGTCGATCGATTCCCTTGAAAAAGGAAAAGGCCTAGGTTGATTCCTTTATCAGAGTGGATACTTTACTTGCTGTCATGGGTGTTGATATTGGGTAATGAGCCTGAATAGGATCCAAAATGACTATTAACCTCATTGGGGAACCTAAATCCGCAGACCCTAGGGGAGGCTGTCTCGAGGGTTTATGAAACGTTGCTGTGAGCCTGTGACCTTTCCCATTTCTTAGACTTACGGTTGGAGAAATTGATAGATTGCCGTGTTTTTAGCTTTCATGGTTCCTCTTCCACAGGGAGACGAATCCGCATTCTTCCTGCGCATTTGTTAATGCCATATGGTTTAGTTTCCTTCACTTCAGAATCTTATTAGGTCCTTATGGTTATTAGGTGAAACTATTTTTTTCCCCTCAGTTTCCTTCACTTCAGAATCTTATCAAGTCCTTATGGTTATTAGGTGAAACTATTTTTTCCCCTTAGTTTCCTTCACTTCAGATCTTATTAGGTCCTTATATATAAATGGTTATTAGGTGAAACTATTTTTTCCCCCTTAGTTTCCTTCACTTCAGAATCTTATTAGGTCCTTATGGTTATTAGGTGAAACTATTTTTCCCTTTCACCAATATGGTGGTTGTGGTTTACTTCTGCAGGTTAAGGTACCATCTTTGTAGACTTGGCTGAAGGAATTGGTTGTTGCTATGATGAAGACTAAGACGAGTAGGAGTTTACAGAAGTCTGGGAGAGGTAATCAGGTCCAAGGAGAAGGGCCAAA
This sequence comes from Eremochloa ophiuroides, assembly GCA_038502445.1. Classification (NCBI taxonomy): domain Eukaryota; kingdom Viridiplantae; phylum Streptophyta; class Magnoliopsida; order Poales; family Poaceae; genus Eremochloa; species Eremochloa ophiuroides. The sequence continues at coordinate 8,587 of JAHLJS010000264.1, forward strand.
CTGGGTTCTTGTTGCTGGTGGGGTTTTGCTTAGCACGCTTTCAGTCAAGATTGGGTGCAAACTAAAGCAGTTGTTAGACGGGAAGCAGCAAAATAATACTTCCAAAGGTCTTATGTCATCTCATGCCCCCATCTGCAGTTGCAATCTTGATCTTCTCTCTGTATTCTTTGTATGCAAACTGCTTACTGTGCAACAATGCAGCTACAAGAAGGCCTGAAGCATGTGAGCTGCACTCAGATCTCTACCGGTTCAGTGGCCAAACTGGCTGCTACTACTGTATGTCAGGTGCTTTATCCGTAACCTTTGCTCTGTTTTGTTTCCTGTTACTCACAAATTTGTGAACATTGTAGTTTATATCGCACTGGTTTTAGTGCTAGAATGCAGATCTGGCATGTTTGGGGGCTAACCTGCACTATTGATTCTTTCCTGCCTATTGATGGACCTTTTAATCTGCAGGGCTTGGAATATTTTTCTGCATGCATTAATTTAGGCTAGAATACAATTTTACAATGCAAGTTTCTAGACCTGTGTTATATGTTTGGCTCTGTGTCAACTTGTAAACAAAATGCCCTTTGTCGCTGTCCTCTAACCTTGAATTTATCTGATGATTTTTGTAGTTTCTTTCATTAATGCAATAAGGGGAACATATGTAGCAAGGATATGTACACGCAGATACATTTAAGTATATATTTTTTAAAAATAATAATGATGACATGAGCTAACAGTGGAGCCCTGATGTTGATGGAGCTTTGAGAAGCTGCAATGTCATTACTTGTTGCAGCTATTTCTGGATTGGAAAGTTAAGCAAACGAATGCTAGATCTGAAAGAGAAAGAAATAAATCCTAGCAAAATTGACTATGAGAGAAGGGATATAGGAAGGAAAAGGGAATACGGGAGGGAACAAATTCATTGCCAGTTGCTGCTGACTATGCGCCCCGATTAGCTGCCAGGGCTGTTGTGTGGCATTGTGGCACATGAGTGGGCATGCAGGCCTGTGCATCACTGGCTCGCTGCTATCTTATCGCTGCCTAGCTGTCAGCAGGTTCTAGAGGTCGCGGCCTCATGGAATTGTGTATGTGCCATGTGCGTGTTGCGGTGGGGTGGACTGGAGGTTAGGGCAAGGCTGGGGGATGTGTGCAAGGAGAATGAAGTGTGCTGGGCTGTATCTCTGAAACAGGACAATTCGTCTTTGCCCACATATCTGTCTCTCTTCGTTTATATGTAGATGGTCTGTATGCGTATCTGATGCATTTACAGGATATGCACCTCCTCTGCCGTCTCTGTGTTGGTGTGTTTGGGGGGGGGGGGGGGGGGGGGGGGTGGTTACTATTTTTGGGGGGTTGGATAATTGCATTGCAGGTCTCCGGTGTTTGCATTCATAAGAGTTGTACATATCAACAATGTAATAGTCTGACTTAATGATTATGGCATTCTACTAAATTTCCACCTCTGCATACGAGTTTACCATTTAGAGACACTGATAATTTCATTGTTTCTGGGTGTTGCTTTCGCTATGCTGATTGAACTGAATTAATAAATTTAGTTCTTGGGTTGGATTTTACAATAGTCCATTATTGTTTCTTTTGCTGGTGGCATGAAAGTTCTTCCCAGAACTTGGTATTTCTAATTCCTGTTACCATGTGAAGGCCTTGCAAATGGTGGAGTGGAAGTCAAGCAAGCACCTGCAAGTCCTGTACCCAAATCAGTTGAATCCTCACTTCCACTTGTCAAGATACCCACGCCAGAATCAAACAAAGAGAACAGTGGTGTTATGTGGATATCTTCGCCTGATCGGCTTGAAGATCCTCGAAGGCCATTTCAGTACTCTAACAGTTCTGGCTCTCCCTGTGTTTCAGAATCAGGATCTGACATTTATAGCAAAAGAGAGGTCATACAGAAGCTAAGACAGCACCTCAAGAAACGTGATGAGATGATCATGGAGATGCAAACTCAGATTGCTGAACTTAAGAACTCTCTTAACATTCAGGTGACACAGTCCACCAATCTGCAGTCTCAATTGGATGCGGCCAATCGTGATCTGTTTGAATCCGAACGAGAGATTCAGCATCTAAGGAAGATTATTGCAGATCATTGTGTCGCAGAAGCACTCTCTCATGAGAAACCTTTGCAAGCTGGACATTGGCAGTCAGATGCTGCAAATGGGCATTCCAATGGCTATGCTGATGGTAGTGTTGATGATGCTGACCTGCATTGTGTTAGCATTGAGAAGAGGAAGGGAGAGGTAGAGAGGGTGGAGATGCTGAAGAAAGAGGTGGTTGAACTGAAGGAAGTCATTGAGGGAAAGGATTTTGTGCTTCAGAGCTACAAGGAACAGAAGGTGGAACTCTGCTCAAAGATCAGGGAGTTGCAGGAAAAGCTCTCAGCACAAGTGCCAAACATCTTGTAGGATCTACGTGTGGTGCTCTTTAGAAGATTGAATCTAAGCATAATGTTGCCATGTCCCATGAGCAGCAGAGGGGGGTCCAGCTTCTGTGAGGATTTCAGGAGAAGCTCTTAGCATTTGGCAATCGTCATGCACGTCAAACACTGTGCCAGGATCTTTGTGGAATGCTTCTCTTTTCCTTTTTAGATGGGAACTTTGCATAATGTTAGGTTGATTTGTTTCTTTCTTGGCTATCATAATGTTAGGTTGGTTTGCTTTCTTCCTTTTTCAATATCTGTCCCTTGGTTGCTCAAAGTTTACAAAGTAACCTTCTCTCAGTTGCTAGGCCTAGGGTAACTCAATCGAACTTGATACTCAAGTTTCTGTACAGGTTCTTAGATTTCAGGAGGAAAAAAAAATCTGTAGTGTGCCTCTGCCCACCTCTTTCAGGGCATTTCTGTTTCTACTTTCTAGTGATGGAATGTTCGGTCGATGACAGTTCTACAATGAGATTTGCAAGGACTATGGCATTGCCCTGGTTTGTGCCCTTTTGTATAAAAAGCAGCTTCGGATGGTGACACGGTGTATGACATTGCTCGTTGTTCATCCGATAATTATTGGGGTGTGGGCAGATGCAAAACATAATGCATGTGATTGGGCTAATGGGTAACATGCAGTGTTCTTGCTTTATGCTACCTCAGTCACCAAAAACTCTTGCACCTCTTGCTTTCGCTCACGCAAATCTGAGATCGTACGCAGGAGTATACTAGAATGAGCAGTGTACTTTAAGTTTGGTCAAATAGATGTGTCACATGACACATTCATGGTAGTGTGATCCCCTCCGTTGTCCCTATTGAAAACGAAGGGTTGGTTTGAGCCAAGCTTTGAATCCTAGAGTATATATCTTTCAGATGGCGTATCAAATTATCAGCCACTAAAATTTTAAGAAGTGTATTCAAATACCTTGACCTATACTGTACACTCTATCCTATGCTGTACACTTTTAGAGCAGCTTTGGCAGTAGGAGTATTAGGTACAGTACATAGTATATTAGAGGTAAAATCACTCAAATGGCAATAGAATAGTAACAGGAATTATTCTTTCCAGGAAACTTAAAGTCTAGAGCCACATGATGCAAATATATATAGTGAGCTGAACCCGGGCATTGTGAGCCTTGTCTGGGTCAGTTTTAATATTCTGCTTATATATAATAAGACAAGCCGGATCGTATAACCTCTAGTTTTGAAGAAGCTTATCTTATTATGTTGACTTTATTTATCCCTGATTCCATCACTGTCAGTGCAAGCTAAAGTGAAGTGGATATACAAATGGATCTCTGAATCTGTGGCGGAGGACAAGGAAGATGAATTTTTTTTTCTTCAAGAGAACAGAGGAAAAGATATATGCATGGTCCCAGTTAATCGATTAATTATAGTTGAGCAGCCTATTCTTGATTAACTGATGAGCCTTGAAGTGTCGTTGCTCAGTATGAACTTGAAGTTTGTAGGCTAAGACCCTGTTTAGTTTCACCACAAAATGCAAAAAGTTCCGTCACATCAATTTTTGAAAACATGCATATGGAACATTAAATATTGATGAAAACTAAAACTAATTTGATAACTTTGCAAAATGTTATCTCACGAATCTTTTGAGTCTACTTAGGTCATGATTGGACACTTAGTGCAAAAGTTAGCACGTTGCTACAGTAAACTATTTTGCAAAATAGAGGTAACTAAATAGACCCTAACATGTGGTAGAGCGAAGGCTAATAATATAGTCAACTGCTGGTTGTTGTGATCTTTACATTCTATCTCTCAAATCATTCATATAATAGCAATTAGGTATTTATTATTATAATACATAGTCAACTTGTACCTCCTAAAGTGTGTTGGTTCTAGTGTCTAAACTAGATGTAAGTTTACGACCCGTTTCTCCTCTTTCTCCCACCTCAGCATCTCAGGCTGCTTAGAGCATGTCATTATACTTGCTCACATGTGATTATGTGTCAACCATGACCTTTGTTGCTCATAAAAAGAGCTTAAATCGTGATGGAGTACTGTCTCTAGTCACCATATGATGCATACTAATCAGAGTCAATCGGTTTATAGGAACGTCTCATAATTTTTTTTCTCGAATATGCAAAAGATGCGTATCATTGTATTTAAGAAGAATAGTTCAGATGAACATCCAATGCGCTTCTATTGAGGGTCAAGGCGGTCGATCTAACACCGTCGTAACTGGAGCAACTTAACAAAAGGCCACTAATCCGTTCAGCGGGAACTAAATAAACGATGGGGCAGATGATGCAAAGTGTGGTTGACACGAATTTGCATGCACATCGAATGTGTTTCCACTCTCTAATGTTCTTTTTTTAAAATTTTAATGCATATAATTTCATTTTACTTATTATGCAAGCTAATGCATATTCGGGTGTTTGATCCGTATAGCACTCAATCTTTGGTTGGTTCACATGATAGGTGCTCCTAGTCTTTTTGTATCCCAACTCCAGCGAGCTGGTTAGTGTTGGCGGTTCGGGGACAGCCGGTGATACTACCAGTGGTTAAAGCATGAGCATTGATGGACCACACTTTGGGTGTGTTTAGATCTCAGTTGCAGTTGCAATTCTGCACTGTAGCACGTTCGTTTATATTTGATAACTTTTATCCAATCATAACTTAAGTAGGCTTAAAAGATTCGTCTCATGATGTACATGCAACAAGTATAAACATGCCAACATTTCGTCTACATTTAATGCTCCATACATACCGCAACGTTGATGTGACTAGTTGCAATTGTAATTTGCAGTCTAAACAGGGCCTTGCATCAAAGCTGATGATTGGCGGCAATGATGGAAAGGTCAACGAGAAGAAGGCAAGCGCGGTGTAAGGCTGCGCCAATATTGCAATCCTGCCGTGGATCCACCTTGTGTGGTACGGTGGGGACTGGGGACTTGTGGCGTGGCAGTGGCAGTGGCAGGACGAACCCAACCATACTACCATAGCAGGGATAAGGCATCCAGCGCAATGTCACTATGTGTTCGTGCGTGTCAGGCTATCGGCCGCTGGATCAGGCGGCAAACGCTTTAGCCGGTCACGATACGTGATCATCAACTCACGAAAACAATAGCCGGGGTATTTTGGTTCGGGGACTAAAGTTTAGGAGATGTCCTATCAAATATTTGAATACTATTTAGAGTATTAGATGTAAATTATTTATAAAAATGATCTTATTTAGCTGTCCTAATCAGTTAAGATTTTGACTTCTTTTTTTATTAAAAAAACGTGTTTTACTCTCACTACAAATTAACATCAGCTAAATCAGTGTTTTTTTTTCAAATAAGCGAACAGATGAGACCAATTTGCAAGATGGATTTATTAAAGCTAATTAATCTATCATTAGCATATTTTTACTATAGCATCATATTGAATTAATTATGCCATCTCAAAAATTAGCAACGATCTGTAAAAATGAGTTTTATAATCAGTCAATATTTAATACTCTAAATTAGTGTCAAATATTCGATAGGACAGGGACTAAAATTTTAGGAGGTGAAAAGGCGAGATGATGCAGATGATTGTCATTTCCCGATTTGATGGGCAAGTTTGTTTTTTGTTTTCTCAGACACATTACAGCGTGTTATTATTTTACTGGATTACTGCAAGTCCTATTCGTGATCCCCTTCTGCAAATGGCGCCAGTTGAACGCAATAACAGCATCTCCAGGACTCTGAGTCTGCAAAATAACTCCCTATTTTGATATTTCAGTTAAATGAGCAAAAAGTGCCTTCAACATTGTGGCAAAAGAGCTTCACATAAAAATAAAGACTTGTCAAGGATTTCATATGAGAAAGAGGTAAGAAACAAAAACTATAAAACTATTAAAAATGTAATATAAATGATGTAATGAACTATTCAATAATTTTTGAATTGTTTGATTTTGAGAATTAATGGAAGTGTTGCGAAAATAGGGTTTCATGCACATAAAATTGGGTGTCACATCAGTTTTTTTTTTCACAAAACTGAGAGAAGAGAGAAGGGAAACTTTTATCGCCATGAAACGTATCTGCATTGTTTCCAAAACATTGGAAACGCCGACAAACCTGCACTGAAGCCCTTATTTCATTTCATCGTGACTTTTTTTTTCCGGGAAGAGAGATGATAGGGACACGTGGGACCACTGAATAGTAAAATAAGTGAAGAAACCGTGCCATAAAACTTTTGCACTGTGGAAAAGACCATGTTTTATATCTAAGTTTCACACGTTGGAAATTGAGAGGTGAAACTCACCATTTTTTTGACAACTGCATATATTATATAAAACCAGCCATTTTACACAAAGGTCCTCCAGGAGAAGACCGAAGTACAACGAGGTCCAGCGACCGGATAAGGTACTACAGCAACAACGACGACGATGACGAAGACGAGTTCGCTGGCGAGGGGTCGCAGAGGCGTCGACGGCGCATACACCCGGATGGAGATCGCGCAAAGCGACGGTTGAAGGTGGGCCGACTGAGCCGTTCAGGAAGAGCAAGCCGGCGACGGAAGGATTCTTTTCTTACCGTCGTCGGATGTAGAAGAAGAAGCTCAAAATCGATACCCAGGTGGAGGCGAAATCGTCGAGTTGGCGCCGGAGAAGGAGCTGCTTGATAGGAGCATGGGTCGACCGGATCGATGGCTGCAGGGGAAGGGATGCGGACGGCGACGGACATGGATGGGGCGGGAGCAGATCTCGGCGGCGGTGGGCGGAGGTGGAAGATGGGGCGGTGAAGACGAGATCTGCTGGGTAGGAGAGCGGATAAACTTTATTTATCAAACATACCTTGGCCGGGATGCCATCGTCGACGATGGAGGCTGTCACGGCAGCGACGATGGCGATGGCAGCGATGGCGGCCAGACTCGTACTGCCCATCACGAGCTAAGACCTAGAACTACTAACTACTAAAGCTAGGGGACGGGGGGTGGCCCCACTCCCTGCCCGCTGCGGTGAGGACGCCGGAGACGAGAGGGAGGGGGCCGGCGGCGGCGAGATCTAGGTTGGCTACAGGAGGGAGGAAGGGTAAGAGGAAAACGGCATATCGCTCGGTACTACTCAGAGCTACTGGAGCAAGAAAGCGTCCACCCCGACTGTGTCATGAAACTCACCATTGACACTAGTCTAATACACAAAAGTAACTACTTCAGTAGCTTTTGGCGTTCTATTTTCTTGTTAGCAGAAGAAATTTTTTTAGAAGTTACACTAAATATAGCCTAAAAGTATACATGGATGAGGTCTAAAAGTGGATATATATGGATAAAGTTAAAAAAATCCAAAATCCTTATTTTCTCCATTCTAAATTATAATTCATTTGACTTTTTATCCAAGGCTTGACCACTCATCTTGTTCGAAAAAATTTAGAAAACCATAATCAAAGTCATTTTTAAGAATTTATTAATAAACAAGTCAAAATAATTTTTTAAATAAGACGAGTGGTCAAACTTTCATAAAAGTCAAATAAATTATAGTTTATAACTGAGATAATACAATTAAAGATAAATTCTGAACTCGTCCATGCTTACATTTCACAACAAATGGCGTTTTTCCACACAGCAACAAAATCTCTTCTTTTGCTCGAAAAAATTGTGAGAAAACATTTTATTCTTAATATCTTTATTTTCTAATAGTTTTTCTTCTAGAAATGGCTAAATTCTTCGTTGGTTCTTGTGCGCGTAATAAATATTGGGTCCGTGGAGGTGGTTTGGAATTTATAGAGTACTTAAATGCGGGAGAGCTGTCTTCTCCAGCGGTTTGGTTTTTGCTATTACCCCCAATACTTAATGCCTTCTTTCCTTTGACTTCTCTTGTATCATTTCGCGAATGCACCCTCCTAATACGACGTTATTGCTTTTAAGCTTTTGGTACAGATTCTTCTGCTTGCAGCAGTACTACCATTTTTTTATTTTTTCAGATGGGTTCATTGATTGAAAATGTAAAGGACCATTTTATCATACTTTCAATGTGCTGGACTATTTTATCATACTTTCAATGTGCTGCACAGTTACTTTTACTATATATAGAGTCCTCTAATACTACCCAATATAGTTCCACGGTCTGTAAAGTGCTGCTGGCCTCTAGCTATACATAGTACCAAATGAGCGCACATTTATATTCTATAATTCTATAATAATTCAAAGATGACACTGTATGTTTTGTTCAGCCATTTCTTTTACACTTTGTTTGGCGATATTCTCCAAAGTACAACTTTGAACGTACGGATTTGAACCCCTCCACCCACCAATTGCATATACTTGCTATATTTATTAAAACTGTTGTGACATCATGAAAATGTATTTTTAGAAAAATCTAAGCACATATGTTTTTTATAATTGTAGCATGACTATACTGAAAAGATATCTATAGTCAAAATTGATCTCTTAAGTGAGTCAATGTAAATCCAAATCACCATGTTTCTCCAAGAAAATTTTTGGATCTACATACCTCAAAATTGGTGGAATCGTTTGGCTAGTTCGCTGGATTCTTAAAATTAGAATAAGAAACCATGTTTTATGTGTTTCTCCGAACTACTAAAAAATGAGAATCGGTTCCAAGTGATTCTCCTTAAATGTTTCTTTGTGACAAGTTTGGTATCAATTCTAACGATTTATATTGTGAATCTATAAAATTCATAAACATAAATGAAAATTAAGACACAAGACACATGTTTCTTTTCCAAGCATGAGACACTTAATTAGCAGACATATTGCAAGGTATTTATTCTGGACACCGGAATTGAATACATATTTGAGAAAAAAATGGAGAAGATCAAAATATTGGAATTTCGCTACTCAAGTTTTGAGCATATTGCTTTTTCCAAAAAAAAAGGGTTTTGAGGATATGCATAATATGAAGAGGCCCCCCTGAAGTTTAGCATCATTTCAACACCTGGACGCAAATAGACACCCGAAATAGAGCAAACTTGTGAACCGTGGAACTTCCTAGCAACTTGTGGTTTAAGCAATCCAAGGTCTCCATTGCATGGACCTCGAGGGGCCTAATTGTAAATACAAATCGAGAGATGAGAGAGAGAGAGAGAGAGAGAGAGAGAGAGAGAGAGGTGCATACGAAATTTATTGCGCAGCTCTGCCTCTCACGCCTTTTATTTAAGAGGCCACCCCCCGGGGTTTGGAATTCTTTTCCCAACTCCGAATTCTCCTGGTCGTTGGGGCTGCTTGCCTGTGATCGGCTTATCCCCTCCGCTCATCCCATTCTCGCCGAGCTCCTCCTGCCAATCTCCGCTCGCGGCGGCGTTTCTTTCGGCCTCGGAAGCGGCGGCAGAGCAGAGAATTCCGTTGGGTTTTATCCCTGACGCAGGTGAGTTCTTGATCCTTCTCTGTTCGGCTGTTCCTCCCCTGGCCCTCTTTTCGTTCTGGATTTCCGCCAGAGTTTCGCGCTAGGCTCTGTATGGCGTTCATGATTCCGAAAGGGCTTTGTTGTTTTCCGTGCCCTCGTCAAATCCTGTCGACTGACTCACCACGTCCTGCTCTTTTTTTTGTTTGGCATGCTTTCTCAACTCCAAGATTAGAATTAGAAAAAAAAAAAACATTGCCGATCTGAGTGTCACGGTTCCTTCATTTTTTTTTTTTGTCACATGAGAAACACTGTGATTTGTGCCGCGAAGTTTCTCCGGGTAGTATAGCTTTCTGTGCCTGTATAGTTACTCAGCCCCAGCGACAGGTACCATCTGATGCATGCATTGAAGTTTCCTTGGGCTGTGCCAGTTCCTCCAACCTGCCGCGCTTGGTGGAAACTGGAATTGGCGCGCAGCTCATTCCTGCGCCCGGCCAGTTGTGTGTGATTGATGCGTTGGTTGCAGTTCTTCTACGTAAGCTTTCGTACCGATGCAGTGCAGGTACGTCTGCGACAAAGTGGTACTCTTGTCGATGTGTTCTGTTCTAGGAATTTAGGTTATCAAGATCACTATAAATCGCCGATGTTTTAGGTGATGGATTGTACTGTACTTTATGCAGGCTGTTTAGTGTGTTGACCCATTAGTCAGGGAAGGGGGAAAAATGTTTCTTTAATATTTTGGGCGTACGCGTACGAATGAATGAATCTTTGATGGCTGTATCGTACGTCTCTTTGGGTGGAGTGTAGTGTAGTAGTAGATGGGATGTGTGTGCCTCCCTGTTCTGGTGCCAACTCTGTAGTTAGTTTGGCGTGTGCAGTATCTGCTTTCTGTTGCTGTGTCAGTTTGTACCGGATCATGCAAAGATTGTGAGTTTCGTAGCCTTAATAGGACATCTTACAGCTGTGTTAAGGACTTGCAGTTACAAGAAGGTGCAACATTTCTGCCATCACCAGTAAACACTTGTTTTTCATGGGTGAACATCAAAACATCAGCTCTCCCTTTCCTTTCCTGCTTCTAGTTCTCCATCATGAAGCTAGGTAACTGAAGTTGGTTTTAGCTGCAACTTTTTCCTATTCCCAATGCTTCTGCCTGCATATAAAAAAAAAGTTGCTACTGAAACTAACTGCAACGTTTGTCCAAAAAAAAAAAAAAAGAACACATTTGTCCAGTTTGGGGCCTCAATGGTGTTTAGGAATGATTTGTTCTTGTTAGCCCTGTTTAGTTAGTGAAGAACAATTCTTGTTCTAGTTAGCTTTGTTGGGCAAACTATTCTTTGTCTAGATCAGTCAACTTATTTGGTAAGTCGAACGATCCACTGGATCAACAATACTATAATATAAATAGATAGTATACGGTTTCTCAATAGGAACTCATGTTGACGATACAATATCTAACCTAGTTTTATTAGAGTTCAGGTTTAACATTTTTGTACATATTCAGCAGGATCATAAGAAATGTGTAACTCTGTCTGTTAATGAAATCTCCATTACTTTAGCAAGTTGAGGACTCTGAAGGTCATATGCACATCCAGCCTCAAAGGGTGTCATTAGGTATTCAGGTTGCCATCCATCTCAGTTGCTGTTGTGTGGTGTTGCCTGTCCTGTCCAAATTGACTCTGCTACCTAATAACCTGAAAGCTGCTCGCCTTGTTCATGCCAAGTGCTAAGGCTGTTGATTCTGATTATGAGATTTTGTGCCTTGACTTGGACCCATGATGATATTAATTCCACCAAGGCCGCCACCGGTCTCTTTGTTCAAACCATAGAAGGAACTGTCTCTGTCAAGGCCATAATGAATATAGGCAGATGTAGTTGGAGTGACAAGAAATTTTAATGCCCTGCACTTGATTAAAGGGATGTGCCAACCATATTGAATAGAAGCAAAACTGCGAAATATCTTAATTTAGTCGAATTTACACTATGTTCTGTATGGATTGCCAATATATACTTAATCACTAACTCTTCATTTGTTAGGCATTCATTGTATGTTAAATCAAAGAAAATAAACACGTTAGTTCTGATGCAAGATTTGTTTACATCTATTTTTTGACCTTCTGAAAGTCTTAGTGTTGTATTTGTGCAAAAGATGATTCAAGAGTTCCATGCTGACAATACCTCTCATGAATCTGTATGCAGGACAACACCATTTGATGCTTTGAGTCTAGATAATAGAACTTGATGGTAAAATGATACTGAGTCATTGACACAAAAAATGGTAGAAGACAAAAATTCATCACAAGATACAGTACAGAAAAGAGGACATATTGTACTTCAGAATGTTTCTTATCACAAGGATGTTGTGGAGATAAAATTGGCCGATGCTATTGTTTCTGACAATTATGGTGGTAATTTTGTCAAGGATGTCTGTGTTGATGAAGGAGCACTACTTCATCGGACGACACCAGAAGAAAAACCAGTAGACAGAAGGTCACCCCCAAATTTTAGTTGTCAAATGATTGATGCACATAGTGACATAAGATATGGGAAGAAAGATTATTCAAGAAAATCTGTAGACGAACTAAAACCAGAAGCAGTTGCACCTCATTGTAACAACAAGAAACAGCAATCTTCTGGCAAAGAGTATGATCTTGAAGATCGGATTGATACTGGTTGCATTGCAGGGAATCCTAGTGAGAAGAAGATAAGTTTGCAAGAGTTACTTCTCCTTGAAAGTGCAGAAGAGTCCCAACATAGAGACACACTAAACTCCGAGAGCAGTGAAAAACATAAATGCCCTCTGCATGAAGAAGAATTTGGACAGGTATACCACTAGTCTACCATTATATATGACAAAATTGTTCTTTTTTTCAAACAATAGCATACCTTTCAATTAAGACGAATGAAGTTTATGTACAAATAAGTGTAGCCAAGTATGGGCACCATGAAAGACTAGCCCACCCACACCAACACGACAGAGTACACCACATACTACACACCCTATAATACCAGACTCGAGAGCAAGGGCCGCAACCGGTCATCGTTGCCGAGCTCAACCGCGCCGCAAAGAGCAGCTCCGACTTCCTGTCTTGACCCCATGCCCCTCTCGCGGCGCTTGCCGAACCCCCTAAGTAGAAGCCAGTCATCGAAGTTAGGGTTCGGCCCATGCCATGCAGCAGCTCTGACTTTATGAAGCAAAACCTGCCGCGTCTACTGGGCGCCGAGAAGCGAAAAGCATCCACCGAAGGAGACACCGTGGCCCCATACGACGACGCCGTCGTCATTCGTCCAAGATGGAATAGGTTTCACCCATGGAAAGATGTTGGGGGAAAGGTTTTCGCCCGAGGTGCCCCACAGCACATATCGTTAGGCCACGATGCTGGAACCTGAACCATGCCGCCATCACCGTCATCCCAGCCTTGCCATCTTGTATAAGCCCCTCTAGAGGGGCATTGACCCACCGGCTGCACACAGCTGCGTCGGCCGCCAGCCCCTTTGTCCGGGCAACGTGGTCGCCACCAGCCACATAGGAATTGTTCAAATTGCTTGTCTTACTACCACTATCATTGTGCTGTAGATATGTCCTCATGTTCTTCCCTCTTGACTCGGAATTTGCAGTAAATTCTTCCATGTGTATATACTTCATCCAAACTTTTTTTTTTTTGTTCTTACAGACTTCCAAGGATGGCGATCCTGATGTTGAGACTATTTTGGCCAACACCAGTGAGCATTTTAGTAGTGGTATATCAAGCAAGGACAATGCCAGTGGTTGCCCAGCAACGACGCCTGGAGATCATGATACAGCTACAGCATTAGATGTGCGAGAGCCACAAAAAATTGATCGGCACAACCCTTTCATTGATCAGAGGTCACTAGATCAGGATACATCAGTACCTGAGTGCTCTATACCAGGAATCACAGATGCTGCCTCCACAGATTCCATTTGCTCTATTCACAATGCAAGGAGTAGCACCACAGGATTGGATGAAGTTGAAACACTTGAACCAGGGGCGGATACTCTGAGCTCAAGTAGTTCAGACATTCAATCATCTGAAAAGAGCGATAATAACAGCGGAAGTATTTTTAGCAAGGCAATCGCTGGTGCAGTGGACGAAACCGCAGTTGCTACATCTTCAACCCCTAGCAGTGCTGAGCCTAGCGATGCATATGGGAAGAATCAAGAAAAACATGATCAGATCGATGAGGAGCACAGTATAGGCACAGACGATGCAGCCAGTAAGAGTTCTACTTATACCCTTGCTCAAGATAGCTCTGCGGTCGAACAAAGCATGCCTGGTAGTTCGAAATCAACAGCTCGCGTCAGCGATGAGAATGCCTACGAACCGAACTTCTCTGGTCCCAGTATAATGTCAGGTCCAGTGTCGATGTCAGGTCATATAGCGTATTCTGGCAACATCTCTCTCCGGTCAGATAGCAGCACAACTAGCACCCGGTCCTTTGCATTTCCAGTGTAAGTCAAACAATTCTACATGCTCATCCACCTCAGTCAGATATAAATAACCATCTGTATAAGATTGTAATTACTACACTTCTCCTGCATTTGGTTCTGAAACTGAAACAATCATATGAGGACCTACAACTAGTTGACCTTCACTTATCTTTTAAGCAGTTTGAAGAAATAGACCACAGAATTGATAATGATTGTATGATTTGTAATGGACATTTTCATCAAACTTTTTTTTTTCAATGCACAGGTTGCAGAGGGAGTGGATCAGCAGCCCCGTAAGGATGGCAAAGGCAGAACGCAGGCACAGCAGACGGTATCGTGTCTGGAGGAAAGGAATTATCTGCTGTAAATTCTGATCGACCATGGCGGCCCTGGCATCATATCATTATCTTCCAAAATCCAGCCATCTCCTTCCACGGGTGCTTGCTTGCCATGCAGAAACAAAACGCCTCTGGGGCCTAATTGGACGGACGATGGTATTTCCTTGGAAAGTTTGAGAGCTAAGCTAAAGGCTGAACATTCCAACGAAATACCAGTAATCCAAACAGCCCCGTTGCCGCTTTGACTTCTGGAGGATTGCAAGGCAGACACACCGTATCCTGCTCCTTTTATTGGTTCAGGAGCAGGTTGACGGCCGGATTTCCTAGTTGTGACTATTGAGTGAGAAGGTATATATAGCTGTAGCGTAGTGACGGTCCTTCCTCCTCCTCTTCTTCTTCTTCTTCTTCTTGCTTCCTCCTCCGAGAATGTGCTTAATTGCCACGTTTTTCATTTGTTATTATGAGGCGGCGGCGGCGGCGGCGGCGGCAGCAGCAGTAGTGATCACGCTTGGTAGAGGTGATTAGTTTTGTACATCCTTGGTGGATTTAAATTAAATTAAATGCTGTGAAAATTCGTTGATCCTAGATTCCCAGCCGTCCGTCCGGACCACGGCAAGCTGCCGCCCGTGTATGTATGTACGGTGTACGAGCACTCTTGTACGTACTGCCACTGTCGCATTGCCATCGAGACGTACGACGTACGCCGTACCATAAATCCTTGGGATTTCATCTGACAGAAATGGATCTTCTTGTCACTACCAACCGTAGAACCCAAGAGATTTGGAGTACGGAACAGGAGCACCCGTGCGAGTGCGACGACCCACCCGCATCTGATCTGATCTGATCTGACCGAGAAAGGCCACCACGCTCACGCGATGTTGCACGGCCTGTCTTCTGCTGTTGCTATTAATCATCACTGCATCGCGCGCGCCGTGCATGTTGTCATGGAATGGAAGGCGTGTGAAAGCAGTATGCAGGCAACCACTTTACATTCTTTCTCGTACTCGTCGTACGTGCTCGCTGGTACCACCATACTGGCTGCTAGGCCCAAAATCATGAGGTACGTGGCCCATGCTGGCTGAGGCCCAGATACTTGTCTATCGAGGCGGACCGGATTCACGCTCCGACCAAGGGAACCCTCTAGGCCCAAACCAACAAGCTCATGTGCTATATACTTCACGGCCTAGTAAACTAAGGGCGTGTTGGGTAATCTGCTTATTAAAATTAGATCATGTATTCCTGTGTGGATGTATGACCATTTAACCTATTGTTTATGAATGGAACATGTTTGAGCTGTGTGATTTTAATAATTTCGATTTCCTGTGTTTTGTCTGTTTCAGATTGTTTTTATCATCATGGGCTGAGCCTATGAAAAAATGTGGCATGGGTTGGACCTAAAAATATTAGCTATAGGATGGGCCTCTGAGAAAATGTGTACACAGTGTGAAAATTTTACAACAGGCTGATTGTGAATAAAAAATTGGGCTAAATAAATATGGTCTGTTATGCTGCTTGACCTACTTGGACCGTAAGCCAAATGGGCCAAAAAATCATGACCCGATTATGAGATAAAAACAAAATCATAGAAAGCGAAATGGGCCGATTAAAACCCTACTTACTGCATAGGCCTAGCCAGGCTTGAAGATATTTAGTGATGGCTTTTTAATCAGGTCATCATAAAAATTAATGGTGAAAAAAATATGCAATTGTCATTAAACATGATTTATTACGTATGACCTTTGACGAATAGTTTTTAGTCATATAGTTGTCATAAATAAGCTACTATGATGATAATATGTTGTCACAGATCCTTAAATTTCTTGTAGTGTCATCATTGTGTTCGCCGTCCCTCCCCCACCACCATAACCTAGCTCGACGGGGCGCATCCTCGACTACAGCTCCTCTTTGGACACAACTTCTTCTCCGCAGCTTCGCCTCCCATCTCGCCCCTTCCCTCACATGAAGCTCCTCCACTGTTATCCTTGCCTCTGCCCATTGGTGCTTGCACACATGTACGGTCCGTGGTGATGGTTGCTGGCGCATGAGGGAAGAGAACGACATCTTGTGGGACTAAAGGTATCGGCGTTCAATGGAGCATCCGGCGGAGATCATACAAGATCGATGCGTGGTTTGAGGAGCTTTGTATGTGGAGCTATTTGTCATACCTATGTTTTGTAGCACCACATAGGAAGTTGCTTTGGAAACCGCTAAAAAAGAACTACCAGATGTTCCTTAATCCTTACTTTTATCTTTTTTGTTCCCTCTTCCTCGAACTTCAATTTTCCTCTTAATAATCTGGAATTCCCCACCACTTCTGTGAAGCTCAACAGGTGATTGAAGCTTTACATGTTTTTTTTCGAGAACGCGCATAAGCCCGTGTTGCTTTAAGGGAAGATAGAGTTCAAATACACATCTTGCCGTGGAAACAATGGCGAGCTGTCACGTCCACGACAAGCGAAAACATAAAATACAGGGCACCGACTCAAACGGTGGAGTGGGTCAGGGTGTAGCTAGCTAAAGAACGGATTGTGCTATTGAAAAGAAGCGAGCCTAGGGACTACGTAAACGCCGCAAAGAGAGGGGCGAGCTAACGACGCGTGGCGCTCAGGCCCGCCTGGGCGCAGACTGCGCGGCGCGGCACGCCAGCTGTGGGAACAGCTCCCTCATGGCCTCCCGCCGAGAAGATGGAGCATCCTCGTCAAAGGCCTCATGAAATCTGGCTGCAATAGTCGGATCTGGAGTGGCGGAGCCTGCATTGTCTGGGCGCCCAGACCACCGGTTCAGCATGACCTGGCGTGCCTGTCTCTCCGGATGTGGGTCGCGGTAGGCCGAGCCGCGAGCTTCGGCGTAGCCTCCAGTCGTTCACGTGAGACGTCCTTAGACCTGGGGGATCTAGGATCAAGGGGGGTTCTACGGGCAGCATCAAGCTGTCGATGAAGGCCACAACCGACTCCTCCGACGGAAGCTCCATTGCGGCCGCAAAGTGCGTGCGAGCGCCTGGCGAGCAGCCCGGGGACGTTGGGTGGGGCGTGCCTGGAAGGTTGGACCCCAGAAGCTCCTCACACGCGTGGTCGGTGGCCGGCGCGTGCACCGGCGGCTGGGGGGACCTGAACTCGTTGCCAATACAATCCGCTCACCAGTCAGCCGCACGGGCCGATGACAAGGATGCCGTCCCAGCGCCAAGCGGAGGCGAGGCGAGAGAAGCTTTACATGTTGTTATACTGGATGTGTGGGATCGATGAATGTTATTCGACGTACATATTTACTCCTATATTTGAAGGATTAATTAATTCATTAAACACGGCTCGATCAGACATGAGGTGAAAATCACTTCATTGAGCAACATCCCGTCCAACCAAAAAAGAAAGGGGAAAAACTTAGGGAGAAAACGAGAGAGGAAAACACGGTTAAACCTAGAAGCCGGGTTCCCGATCCTCATCTGCGGTGATGTAGGCTTTTACGTTCTTCGTGTTTTGTGGGTTCAAAAAGAAGAAAAAAAGTCGAAAGAAGGGGAGTAAGGTTTGAAATACTGAGGGCTTCAGTTAAGCTGATCGATCGATCGCTCCTTGAGTGACCCAACAACTGAAAGGAAGCATCAGTACTGTTCTATACGTGATGAGAATAATACGTAACTGGCTAGTACACACACTATCATGATCTATGGAGTAGTTTGATCCATCCTATCCTATCTTCCTCTTACCTATCGAGACAGAACCTAAATAAAACAGAGAAGAGGAGGGACTAGCTAAAGCTAGGCTACAAGAAATACATACAGCAATACTTGAACGGGTACCTAACTAGTAATAAACTTAGTTGTGTTTTTTGGGGTGAGGCCTGGGTCCATCTCTCGCAACCACTACTAACTTCTCGGCAGAGGCGGCGGGACTACTGTTTTCTCTGCGGCCGGCGAAGCTTATTGGTTGTTGTTCAACCCTTCGTCCAACGACAACCACGCCTGCTTCTTCTCCAGCTGATCCCGGATTCATGTGCACGGTGGTTTCAGTTTCAGTGCTGCCCTTGTTGCGCTCCACACCTTGCAGTACTTGTTCCTTTGTAGACGGATGCGCTCTGGTCGACGACAAGGACGGGCTGCTCCTCACTGCAATGATAAATAATAGGCAGCAAATCGGATGGATGAATAAAACACAAAGCAATAAATTAACTTTAGGGCGGTCGAGGAAAAAGTATAAGCAAACACCAACTACAAACTTCAAGCATGCATTATGCGTAGCAAAATAATGTACAATGCAAATTAAGATGATAGTATAACTTACCCTGGCGAGCATGAGCAACGGAGGAATGGCCAAGTGCGAGCACGAAGATGGCCATGATGACCATGAGAACAGTTGAAGAGGCCCTTCTGCAACTGCAACCCATGCCGATCTGTGTATGGTGTTATGGACAGCACTACCACCACTTCAAATTGCAAAATGAAGCCACCCTCAAGCTTAAGGAAAATGAGGTGAGAGGACGATGTAGGACGGGCTTTACAGAAAGGAGGAGCGACGATGCCTTCCTTTTGTGTTTTATAGTCAGGCAGTCAGCTCGAGATCGATTTGTGGTCAAAGCTGAAGCTCGCAAGATCTCTTACACCACTTGTATATACATATATATAATTATAATAATTATGTACTACAAGTACTCCTTTAAAACATCTGTGCCCGCCCGTACTGATGTCGAAGCGTTCTTTAACAAGTCCGAGGCGTTTCTTTGCACCAGCAGCAGGTCACACAAGCCACGCACGGTGCACGCACTGGCGCGGCACGTGTGGACTCTGTGCGCCCGCGTGGCCTTCCGCCGGGTGGTGGCCGGGCTTCGGGAGTAGAGCTCCCTGTTGGCCAAATTTGCCGTCTCACATCGGGGTCGTTAAGGACCAAGGCCTGCGTTCGGTTGAAGGTATAAACGCTTATAAACGCTTATTTTTCAGCACTTCAGCAGTATTTTTCTCTCACAAAATTTCAGCACTTCTACAGCACTTCAGCGCTTATCTACAGCACTTCAGCTTCACCGAACACAGCCAAGATCCTAGGCTGCTGAGGAGGGTTTTAAAATTGACAGTCAGGAATCGCACAGAAAGCGCAGTCGATCGACAGTCGGCCGGTTCCCGGATCCCAACAAGACCAAGAAAAATGAGGCGAAGGGATCGGCACGAACCACGAAGGTCTTCTTGAATCGCCGCAGCTCAGTAAGATTTTGACCAAACCCGCTGCTCCAGAGCAAGCATTTATTTCAAACAACCCCAGAGAAGGAATCCTTGTATGAGACACAGACCGAATTTCAGTTCTTTTTGGGCAGCACGAGCTTGAAACCTTTCTTCACACCAAAAGACCTGATGCGCCATTTACTGGCTCTCCTCAGATGTTCTCCAGCAACAATGAGTAAAGGAGTCTTCAAGTGCTTCAGGTCTTCCCACAGGGACCTGCCGTTTGCTTATCAACTCCACTATCAGTTGGGCAGGTCAGTACTCAGTAGTACACATTGACACCGCTGGTATTGATAAAACGGATGGCACGCAAACACTGTAATGAAAATCTTACTATGAGTACAGTAAGGCGATCTTACTTTTGTTTCCCCACGCTTGAGTCTGAAAGAACCTTAATTAGTTAGAGCTTTGATGTTTTGTGTTTACTGCTTGTCCTCACTAAAGAACTAAACTCAGGATGCTCTCGTAGACAGTAGACTGAAGGTTTGGCCACCCATCAACAGAAAAGAGTTCCATACAGAGAGTTAAAGAAAATTGTTAAGAGTTGGTCAAAATACATTTGTCTCAGCTGTCTAAAGAGGAAGATGGAAGATTGATGCAGGAGAGGTGCAGACATCTGGAAGGGGTGGCGCTACAACTCTTTGGCTCTGATGAATGGAAGAATCAGAGAAGGATAGGAGGGTAGAGTCTTTTTTCAGCCTTTCTTGGAGCTTGAGGCTTAGCGTCTTGATTTGTGAGATTCATTGCCTTCTTTTGAATGGTGTAAGGTTACTTTTTGGACTGTCCGCCTAGCAGATCATTGGGCTAAGTACCCATCCTGTACGATTGGCGCCGTAAACATTCACTTGTGAATGTGAAGGCGGGAATTTTTTTCCTTTATCTAAAAATGGTCAAAATACATAGTTTATGAACATAAGGTATATAGTTAAGAGTTATGGTCAGAATATTTTGAGGGATATGTGAGCGACTCTTTAATACATAGTTTATGAACATAAGGTATATTTACCTCATTGTATTCCAAATGTAGACTTTTTACCCTAGATCCAAATTCAACTGCTTGTTCATATGTCTTTCTGATTTGCATCAACACGGGCATTGATCTGGCACCCCACAACTTATTTTATGAAGAACAGTCAGCATCCCAGGCTTTCACGGCGCCCAACCTTCCAAAGCGAAATTGGAAAGATATAATGTTATACCTTGAAAAAACTATAAAATCATTAACTTCCATGTCTTATGATTATGGAACAAGTTAAATAGTTATGATTATGGAAAAGAACCAGAGCAAGCTGCTCCCCAATGAAGTCCAGGTCCTTTCCCATCCAAGCTCTATCCTTCCAACCTTTGCTCTTTTGGTCTTCCTATCATGGGCAGATCTATACTCATGGCAGAGGGTGTGGCCACACCCATGAAATTTTAGAAAAACAGTGATTATGTTCAATTTTTCACCATATATGCACCTACACGATGAAAGTCAATGCACCCACACGAGGGTAGCGCACCCCACTGATTTTGTTCTAGCTCCACCCCTGCTTCCTATATATGAAGTAGAATCAGATCGATACCACAACCATGAACCCCCACAAATTGAGCACTACCACCACTCAATTTCTCCTCCCTGTTGTTAGGGCAGGCAATCTGTGCGTGAGAAACTTTTCCTCCCTGTGGTTGGGAAAGGCAATCTGTGTTTGGGACAACTTGAGCACCACCACCTCTCAATTCCGCCTCCCTGTGGACAGAAAATCTGTGTGTGGGGCTGGTTGGAGGGCATCAACACATACTAGCTGGTTACAAAACGATGAGATGACAACAAAGGGGAACAATGAAGGAGCTAGCTAGTGTAACACTAGAGCAACACCAGAGGTTCTAGTCATGAAAAAAGATTGACAATACAGTAGCTACTAGCTAGTACAACAATAATAGAGCAACACTAGTGGTTCTAGTCGTGAAAGAAGACGCACAAAATAAAACACAATTTAAAAAAAATACAGCCACAGCTTGTTAACACTAGCTGGTTTAAATAACACGAGAATTACCAGTAGCAACAGTCTTAAGATGTGTTTATAACAGGTCCAGTGAATAATTAAGCAGCAAGATACTTATAAGACAAATAACAACAGGTGCAATGAATAATAATTAAGCAGACCACTACGATACATGTATCCAGCTTAGGATAGCTGCTGGGTCACACACAGAGAGGTACATAAATAATACTTTCAGAACTTAAATACTACTATTGTCACAAACTGACAAACACATACGTAAAGGTTCATCACTTGAAATAAAACAAAATTATTATTAAGCTACTAGGTAATAACCACGCCAACATCCCTGCTTCATTATATTCCTGCAAATTAGCTAGAGACATGACAATAGTTCTACACCACCACATTGTTGCCATCTTCGTCGTCGGTGACCTCCTCCTGGTACTCACCATACCCCTTGATGTCACACTGGAGTAGCCAGTAGGCTTGGAGCTCACATTGAACCTCATATTCGGCAATTTCACGTTCGTGCATCCTTTGGATCATAATATTGTCGGTATTGTAGGTGAAAGGCCTGACAGGAGGGTGAGTCTCGATGAACTCCTTGCTCAATGTAAAGGTCACCATCTTTGTCCTTTGCTTCCCAGTACGCCCCATGGAGTACTCGTTGCTCTCGCTGCTCACCGTCGCCTCCCCCTCCGAGGCCACCACCTTCCTCTTCTTATTCCCACCCCGCGGCGGCTCCTCCTTCGATCTCTTGTTCTTCTTCCCCTCCTTCGATTTCTTGATCTTCTTCTTCCTCTCCTTCGATCTCTTGTTCTTCTTCTTATTCGATTCAGCATCCGTCGCCATGGTCCCGTCCCCCGCCACCATCTTATCCTCCGAACCGGCGTTCGCCCCGATCTTGTACGGCCTGCTGGGCTCGGGCGTGTCCGACAGCGAGCGGTGGCAAGTCGGGCACCAGTCTCTCCATTCCAAAATAG
The DNA here is from genome assembly GCA_038502445.1 of Eremochloa ophiuroides. Taxonomy (NCBI): domain Eukaryota; kingdom Viridiplantae; phylum Streptophyta; class Magnoliopsida; order Poales; family Poaceae; genus Eremochloa; species Eremochloa ophiuroides. Next base: position 31,250 of record JAHLJS010000264.1, read on the forward strand.
TTATTGTTTTTGTTCTACGAGAAAACTTTTTGACTAAATTTATTTTAAAAACATTAACCGTGTTGCGGGATATCTCGGGTTATTCCGCTGTTGGCCTGTTGTTTGGTCCGTGGGTTGGATAAAACTGGGTCGACCCGGGTCGGTATAATCCCTCGGATGCGGGTTCCAGTGATTCCTTCAAATCGGACGGACCGAGCGAACCCAGTTGAACGTCGTCTACCTTTGTCTTCGTGGTGACGTGGGCGCAGGGCGCTCGGGGCCGTCGTCGAGGCAAGGCGGGGCGAGCGCCGGTGCCCCTTCGTCAGGGCCGCCGTCGAGCTGGGGCGCGGCGAGCGCCGGTGCCCCTACGTCAGGGCCGTCGTCGACCTGGGGCGCGGGGAGTGCGGGTGCTCCTCCGTCGGGGCCGCCGTCGAGGCGTGGCGGGGCGAGCCCGGGCGCCCATCCGTCGAGCCAGGGCGCGGCGAGCCGCGAGCCCGGGCTCCCATCCGTCGGGGCCGCCGTCGAGCAGGGGCGGACCGAGCCCGTGGGGCCAGCATTGGCGTGGGCAGCGGTGACCGCCACGGCCGCCACGAGGTTGAGATGCGGTGGCCTCCATGGCCGCAGGGGCTTGTGCACAGAGAAAAGCGACCAGGGAAGAAGATAGGAAAAAAAAAAGAAAATACTAAGGCTGGCAGGTGGGTCCCACAATTTGGTATGGGTAACGGTGTTAACATGGCATCTGCTTTGTTCTTCTCCAACCTTCCAACTAAAAAAAAACTGGGTTCAACCCACCCCTCGAACCAAACACGAGATGGGTTCATCTCATTCCAAAAAACTAGGTTAGAGCCAACCTAACTCACTTAGTCCCCAAACTAAATACACGGTAATATTATGGTACATAATTAGTATCATTGAAAAGATCTTTAAATCTAGTTTTCTAATAAATCTATTTGAAGATAGAAAGATTGTACGTATTAACTATAAATTTAGTCAAACTCATAACACGAAATTGAAAACGACGTCTAATTCGGGACAGAGGCAAATACTCCTTTGGAACACCTCTGCCCGCCCGTACTGATGCCCAAGCGTTCTTTAAAAAAGTCTGAGGCATTTATTTGCACCGCAAAGCCCTACTCCTGCTAAATTTGCCGATGCCCGCGTGGCCTCCCGCCGTGTGGTGGCCGGGCTTCGGGAGTAGAGCTCCCTGTTGGCCGGGGCCCTGCCACCAAATTTGCCGATGCCACAGGTGAGACGGTGCGCGGGTAGCGCGAGTGACTGTGCACCAGGCACGTCCGCAGGGAGTCAGCAGGTGCCCGATTAATAAAAAGCCGTCACGTTAAGGACCAAGATCCTAAGCTGCAAAGGAGGGTTTTTAAATTGCCAGTCAGGAATCGCACAGAAAGGAGCGCAGTCGATCGACAGTCGGCCGGTTCTCTGATCCCAACAAGACCAAGAAAAATGAGGCCACTTTTATTACACAGAGGGATCGTCACGAAGGTCTTCTTGAATTGCCGCAGCTCAGCAAGATTTTGACCAAACCCGCTCCTCGAGAGCGAGTATATATTTCAAACAAACCCCAGACAAGGAATCCTTATACAAACGGCATACGAAGTACTCCAGGTCTGAACACGCTGAGAATTTATCGGCAGGAAAAGCAGAAGCCTGACAAACACCAAGGAGCACGTTGCAACTTGCACCGATTAACTGAACCATAGGGAAGCCAGTCCATGGGGGCTAAAAAACCCTCGGATGCACCGTAAGAGCCTAAGAGGCATTGCCAGTTGGACCTACCAGCCACGTCTTCGTGATTTGCCTATCAACCATATGGCCAAACGGGAAAAATTACCGGAACGACGACGATGATAGGAATTGGATGAGGCGCCGACCAAATTTCAGTTCTTTTTGGGCAGCACGAACTTGAAACCTTTCTTCGCCTGCATGCGAGCACAGTACCAAAAGATCTGATGCTCCATTTACTGGTTCTACTCAGATATTCTCCTCAATACAGCTTCAGTAAGAACTTCCTCACGGCTCTCACCAAAGGAAGAGGGTTCTCAACATGCACAGCATGGCCGCTTTCTGGGATAATGATCATTTCACAAAGTTCCTTCCCTTTAGGACCATCAGATCCACATTCTGCGTGGTTCATTATCTCCATGCGCATTTTCTGCGAGATGTCTCTAAACTTTGCGTCCTTTTCACCAGCAACGATGAGTAAAGGCCTCTTCAAGTGCTTCAGGTCTTCCCACAGGGACCTGGTACATTAAAAACTTGCATGAGACAGGATCACATGAATACTTTCTAATATAATAGCACAATGTAACAAAGTGCAACTGGCCATTTGCTTATCAACTCCACTGTCAGTTTGGCAGGTCAGTAGTACTCATTGACACCGTTGGTATTGATAAAACGGATGACACACAAACACTGTAATGAAAATCTTACTGTGAGTACGGTAAGGCGATCTTACTTTTGTCTCCCCACGCTTGAGTCTGCAAGAACCTTAGCTAGAGCTTTGATGTTTTTGTGTTTACTGCGTGTCCTCACTAAAGAATTAAACTCAGGATGCTCTCGTAGACTGAAGGTTTGGACAGCCCATCAACAGAAAAGAGTTCCATACAGAGAATTAAAGAAAATTGTTAAATGAGTGCTAGCAATGCATATAATTTTACCATTTTGTATCAGCAATAATCAAACAAGCTAGTTCCTTCATCAGATAATTACCTGGTCCACAGTTTTCCAGAGTACCATATCTGAAGAAAACATTCAAGTCCACAAGACATCAGGAACTGGGCTCTTGATTTATCAATAGCAATACGGCGCCTTCTGCTTAATTCATCTCTCAATCCAGGACTTCCTGATATTGTAACAGCTCCACGAATCTGTTAGGCACTACAAGCTTTATAGAACATTCAAAAAAGAAAGAAGTCCATACAAAATGTAGAAACACAGTTACCTTGTGATCTTGATTTAGTGCCATGTGGAGTGCAATCCTTGCACCCATAGAATAGCCAACCACCACCACCTCACCATCAGTTATGTGGCACATCAACTTCAACAATAAATCTGCAACTAGTTGAACTGTTACAACAGGTTGTTCTGAATTTTTGTGACGTTGCAGTATCTGTGACTTGCCATGACCAGGAAGATCAATTGCAATTACCCGTGCACTGGGTGCAAGAGCTTTCATCATGGGAACCCAGTCTTCGCTCGTACCAAGAAATCCATGAAGTAAGAGGACAACCTTTTCCTGCATAGGTTAGATCATGGGTCATGGCAATAGTTACTTCAACAGCAGCATATCAAGTAAAATGCAGGTAAAAGCAGTTTGGACTATCAAGTATAAATCTTATAGGAGTACATGCCAAGGGGCAGTAAAGCCCTGAATTGAGGAAGTCCTAAATATGTACTATATGTACTATATGATGAAATATGACATCTGATTTTCAAAAGAATAGAAGAATTCTTACATTTGTATGATCACCAGCCTCTCGAAGTTTGACTAGATAAGAACAATCGTCCACATCAACATGGATAGAATATGACCTAAGTTTTTCTTCATCATACGTCCTTTCTATCTTATCATTGTTTATGCTTAAATGGTGAAGATAGCCATGGGCATCTTCTACTGAGGACTTGGATTCCGTCACCAAGTGGAGATGCATGGATCTTTAACTTTTGTTCTGATACATCTTCCCTTAACCACTGATATGTTCCAAGTCCATGTGCAGCAGCTCTACATGTATCCTTTGTTTCTTATTCTGGAGACTATAGAGTTCTGCTGGTCAACATAATGTGCTAACTGTATATAAGAAGCCAAACCTATAGAACTCTCATACGTGCTACTGATGACAGCCATCTTATCATGTAGCTGTGCCCATTTGGCAATATGAGCTGCATTCTCAAAACCTCCAACAACACTAGGTTTTATAACCTGAGCATGACAATTAAAGAAGGTTAAATATAAAAATAGAATAAGCAACCTTCAAAACTAGCACACAAAGTTTTTTTCTTGGTACTCACAAGAGCAACTATTCCTGGATGAACAAATTGACGAAGCTTACAAATTACATCCCCCTTAAGGTTGTCAATAGTCTCATCAAGTGCAACAGGCAAGACACTCTTTTCACAGAACTTGATGAGATCATTTACAGAGCTCACTGGTTCCTGTAAAGTAGAAAAAAGAAAAGTGAAAAGAGATTCTCAAGAAAGAACAAGATGAAAATATGCATTGTGGAAAATGGAATGAATGCCAGCCCTGAATAGCAGTGCTATAGAACAAGGTGTGGAGTGGTAGCTAAGTTTCTTATTTTATGCACCCAACCACCTGGGAGAAAAAAATCAGGTGCTCCTATTTTCCGAATAAATGGCACTATTAATTTAGTAGTGATGTGTATGTGAGTGCCTTTTTTTTGAGGGATATGTGAGCGACTTTTTAATACATAGCTTATGAAATTAAGGTATACTTACCTCAATGTATTCCAAATGAAGACTTTTTACCCTAGACCCAAATTCAACTGCCTGTTCATATGTCCATTTCTGATTTGCATCAACACGGATATTGATCTGGTACCCCACAACTTCTCTTATTTTATGAAGAACAGTCGCATCCTCAATGGGGCTTTCCCGGCGCCCAACCTTCCAAAGCGAAATTGGAAAGATATAATGTTATACCTTGAAAAAAAACTATAAAAGAATTAACTTCCATGTCTTATGATTATGGAACAAGTTAAATAGTTACCTTCAGTTTAAATGTGGTAAAACCTTCAGCAACCAGTTTGGCAACAGCAAGTGCTACTTCCATAGGAGAGCCATTGCAATCTACTAGTGCACAAATTTGTATGCTTGAAGAGCTGTTCTGATTATATTCAACCACATTCTCATCTCGGCAGAACGGGTCACAACCAGAGAGAACTTTGAACAAACTACATTTCCGTTGTGATGCAAGTAAATTAAGAATAGCCATCTCCAAACCACATTTAACACTTGGGAATATCGAAGAAGGCTGAGATGAAGGCAAAACGAAGAAAAGTTTAATCCTCACTGGGGCTATCATGGATGCCAGCCTTCCAAAGTCAGTATTAACAAGTTTGACAAGTTATCTTACAGGAATCCTGAGGATTGTCCATATCCAATTGGAAAAGGACCCTCTCAGTAAGGGAATAACATCTAGCACAGAATCTTTCACCCTGTGGAGAAGAAACCTAAGTTGCTCTTCAACATCCAACAGATCCTCCTCATGAACTTCGATTGGTGCAACCTGTTACAAGAAGTCGATCAGCACTAGAAATATGGAACACACTCTAAGATGTATTACCTAATAAAATTAACTTGACCACCATTTTCTGGACATGCAAAGTCAGAGCTATAGTTGCTCAGAAACATATTTAGTAGCCCAAACCAATTGCTATGCGCTACAATGCAAACACATGTGTACTGTCCTGACACATTGGATCGGATCCAGTAAAACTTGAGCTATTTTCTGTAAATGATTTTCCAAAATAGTTTAGGGTTATTCGCAGGTCCTGTTCACTTAAATTTAGTCAGTCTGCATGGCATCCATTGGCCTACATTGAAACCACACATGAATACATGCTAACGCCAAAATGATTACAATGTGGTAGGTGAGTTTGGTCAGTATATGTAGTTGGCTTTTTCCACAGAGTGGTAGGTGAGTTCAAAGTCTGTAAAGCAAGGTTCATATTTGAAGAGTCGAAGTACCATTTGTGAAGACTTGAGGTATTTTCTAAAGTGCTCTACATCGACATTGTTCAAGAGTTGCATGCTTTGACAATATCTTCCATTTAGATTTTGGATGTAATTCGTCTCTTTTATTTTTCAAGTCTTGAGCATAGTGCAAACTCTCCAAATGCAATGACATTGCATTCACATTGCATTTGAGAGGGGGTGTTAAGGTATAATAATCAGGGAGGGGTATTAGTGTAAGCTCCTAGTCTAGGGTTTCCTCATGTGTCCATCATATACTCTATATCTATATATAGTCCCTATTGGGCCTCAATATTACAGTATCATTCAGTTGAGTCTCTCTTTATTCACTAACATTTATTAGTGATGGTGTGGCCATGTCAGCAAGCAATGTTTTTCTATGGAAGGAAGAAGCGAAAGAAGAAACACTACCAGGTCCATGATTTATAGTAGTAAATCATACTTAAATTAGAGAATGGTGACTTAATATCAAAAGTTTGTTTTGTCCAGTACAGTCATTGTGTTATCGGCCATATATACTATTACACTAGACTTTCGCCTTCTTTGAGAGGACACTGGACTTTCCTGCTTCAATTACAGCCAATAAAAGAAACAATGTGCAATATGCTAGTGGAACAGCAGAATGGAGAAGTGGTAAAGACTAACCTCACCAAATCCTACAATGTTATCCTCCATACGAAGCTTCAGAACAAATCCTTCATGAACGAATCTACCATAAGATAGTCCTGAAGTGCGTGGTGCAGAAAGCTGGATTCTGTGCAAATGATGGTTTCAAAGGCACATCGTAGAGAAGGTGTGGGCACTACATTCATTGTTAAAGATTACCATTGTTTTTGAGGCGTAGTCGTCGCCTAGGCGTTGAGGCGTACCCCAGGCGCCAGCAGGACGCCACAGGGTTTTAGTTACGCCATAGTCGCCTAGGCGTCCAGGCGTACCCCCAGCGCCACAGGACGCCGCAACGCCTCAAAAACCATGCGGATTACTACATATACCTGTACAACATGTATTCCACTGCATCAATTCTGTCAACAGGCATGGCATCTACCTCGCTCTTAAGATGTGGAGCTCCCAGAAGATAGTTCAGATACCGACTTGTAGTATACTTAGAGAACATGCTCATGATCCTGCAGAACTTGTACAAATATGTAAATACATGAAGGAGAACACAGTTGTAAAAAAATAAATGTATTTTGGATACGAACCTATGAAAGTCAGCATTGCTATCAATACTATTGTCTACTTCTACCACACAATCAACCTGTTCCAAATTCGATTTCACCAATGCATCATCAAGCTCCGCTTTTGTTTGAACTAGGAAATGTTTTACCCTGCAACACAAGTAATGAGAGTGCTGGGAACGAAACTCAGCAATAGAACATAGCAGACGGCATAAGCAACAATATCAACACCTTTTAGAATCACTAGTTTATTTTATATATGTTAGTTTCAGGGGAAAACAATGATAAAAGTTAACTTTACAAGCATAAGGTTGAAGCTAATACACAGGTTCAGAGAAATACCAGCATATTTTCGTTACAACCAAATAGGGCGCTTTGTAAGTAGAATAACTGAATAGCAATTGGTGTTACCTGTGTGCAGCACATAGTTTGGAAATTGATATGTCATGAGAGGTGTAGAAGAATTTCTCCAAAATCTGTGGTGAAGTAGTTTTTGCAACTGGTAGAAGGCTGAAGATTGCACCACCATGGTTGTTGATAACAATTATTGTTATAGGTTTCCTCCATGCCCTTCAATAATGTTAATAGCATTATCCGTAATGAATATACCATTTAACATCACGGCAATATGCCAATACAAGAGTAGCTTGGATAAATAGTATAACAATATTTTTGTTGACTATCACTAGGTTGATCTAATAGGAATTGACCATGTCCAAAATGACCATGTCAATGGACAAGTGCAGAGAAGGTTCAAACTTCAAACCTTTGGTTGAGAAGTGCCAATCCATTTGTATCATGAAGAAAAGATATGTCACCAACCACACAGAGTACCTGAAAACATGCAGAGTAAAGTTCTGCCAAAATCCTAAAAATTCATTCCTCATTCCTCATTTCCCAAGTGAATGTTTAAGTAAAAAGTACAAATGTACTGATAAGAACACCACCCTTTTTTTAGAAGAACAAGCGTGTCACAAATTAAATAAAGTGCTATAATATGCCTATACTAGTATGAGGATTATTTTAATGTCAGGCTTAAGTCTAAGATAAATATAAAATGTACAAGGATATGTTATCATGTAATCAAAAAAATGTACAAAATGCACTGCTTCTAATAGGAAAGTTTTCCCTACAGCATGAACTTTAACTAAAGACATGACTTACATGCTTGTTTGACCCAGCAGCGAATCCGATTGCTGTACTGATTAAACCATCAATGCCACTTGCTCCTCTGTTCCCAGCCACTACAGTGCCAACAAAATCTGGAAAATGATGTGTCATCACATTATTTCCATTTGTAGTGTAATCCATCCAACCGTTGCCAAACATGTCTAAGTCTCGGATCACCATGCTGTTCCCAACAAACATGACAGCATCACCATAAAGTGATTCCGCAATTACATGAGCAACATATGGTTCTGTAAGTGAGAACTTTGCATGTATCTGAAACATTATCTCCTGAGAAACCTGGAGTGGGCAACATTTGTGAGAACAAAACACAATAGTACAAGGGCCAAAATACCTTTTCAGTTATTCCCAGTGAGAGGGAGTTCTAGCACAAATAAAATATCCAGTTATGCCATGGTGGCAAAAGAAGGTACATGACAAAAACTGTTTGCTACATTAAAATTTCAAGGCGCAGCTAACCTTTCTATCCATTATAAAATAGGTGTATTAGTGCAAGCTTGATGGATTAAAGGCTTATAGCAAATGGCTAAATGCAGTGTTAGAGTGTGTGTATTAGGCCCATGAGGCTAAGCCCATGAGGCCCATGTATGTACTCCTATATAGCTACCCTTCTAGGGTTAGCCCATTAATCTAATCAAACATTGTAGCATGGTATCAAGCTAGATTTACCCTTCTCTTTCTCTCCTCCCCTCCCTCCCACCCAGCCGCCGCCGCCGCCCTTCTCCGGCCACCATGGCCGGCGGCCGGCCCCCTCCTCCCCCTTCCTCCTCCTACTTCTCCACCTTCCTTCCCCTCCCCTACTCCTCCTGGGCGCAGCACGTGGCAGGCAGGCCGCCTGCCGCGGTCCTCATGGCCAACGGCGGCAGGGCTGACGCGCCCAGCGCGCCCCTGCCCGGCGGGCCCGCGCCGCCGCCACCCGGGTCCGACCCGCCGCTGGCCGGCCCGGCCCTGGCCGCGCCGCCGCCGCCCGGGGCCGCCCTGGCCGCGCCCGGGGCTGAGGGCCTGCCGCTGCAGCCGCCGCCGCCCGCGCAGCCCCAGACCTTGGCTGCGACCGGTACTCTGGCCGGCGCGGCTAGGGCCCAGGGCGCGCCGTTCCTCGACCCCCACCACGCTGCCGCTCTCCTCTCCGCTCGGGCTGCCGCCGCCGAAGGCGCTGCACGCGTGAGCGCGGCTGCCCTCGGCTTGGAGCGGGAGCGCGAGGCGGCCGCTGCCTTGGCGCGTCAGCTCGCCGAGGCGGAGCAGCTCCTCGGCTACTCGGCGTCCTACGACACCTCCGCCACCTCCTCCGGCCTGCGCGCCGTCCGCGTGTCGCCTCTCCAGATCCCCGATCCGGCGGAATCCGCTCGTGGCGCAGCTCGACTACCAGGCCGGCGGTGTCCAGAACATCTGCAACCTGGTCACGGTCGTCCTCGACCCGGAGTCGTCCTCCTACGCCCGCTGGCGGGACATGGTTCTCCTCACCCTGCGCCGCTACGCCCTCGACGACCACGTCCTCATCGACGCCCCGCTTGCGGCTGAGACCCCCGGGTGGTTGCGCCTCGACAGCATCGTCCTGTCCTGGATCCTCGGGACCATCACCGCAGACCTCCACGACCTCGTCCGCAACACGCCCGACGCCCGTCGTGCCTGGCTGGCTCTTGAGGGCCAGTTCCTGGGCAATGCCGAGGCCCGGGCTCTGCGTCTCGACGCCAGCTTCCGCACCTTCGTCCAGGGCGACCTCTCCGTCGGCGAGTACTGCCGCCTGATGAAGGGCATGGTGGACTCCCTTGGTGACCTTACTGGCCCGTGGAGAACCGGATCTTGGTCCTCAACGTCCTCCGCGGCCTCAGCGACCGCTTCGGCCACCTCCGGACCTGGATTACCCGGCAGCGGCCCTTCCCCTCCTTTCTGCAGGTCCGTGACGACCTTGTCATGGAGGAGCTCACTCAGGGCGTCCAGCCTGCTTCCCTCTCCGCGCCGGGCTCCTCGTCCTCCTCGACTGCCCTTGCCGCCACTCCACCGCCTCCCTCCGGGCCGAGCGGGGGTGGGGGGGGGGGGCCGTGGCGGTCGTCGTCGACATGGAGGGGGGCGTGGTGCTGGTTCTGGTCGTGGGGCTACGCCTGCGCCACCACGAGGGGGTGCACCCTGGCCATCCTTCAGCAACCCATGGTCAGGGCGCATCTCCATGTGGCCCTTCTAGGGTGCCGGCGGTGATCCTCGCACTCCGGCGGCCATGCTTGCCGGAGCCATCCCGGCCGTTCCGTGGGCTCCACCACCTGGGGTTGCTACGCCTCCCACGTCGCCGTGGGTTCTGCCTTCCCAGTCGTCGCCAGGGCCTGCCGGTTGGAATGCGACCGCTCTGGCCCGCTCCTTCAGCACCATGGGCCTGACACCGCCCACCGGCCTCGACCGGGTCGCCGACTCGGGTGCCACCTACCACACCACTTCCGAGCCCGGTATACTCACGGCTGTACACCCTCCTTCTTCGTCTCTTCCTTCATCCATCATGGTCGCAAATGGCTCTTGTATTCCTGTCACATCCGTGGGTTCCGCTACCACTCCTGGATCTTTTCGTCTTCCTGACGTCCTTGTTGCTCCCTCTATGGTTCACAACCTTCTCTCCATTCGTCGTTTTACAGCTGACAATTCTTGTTCTGTTGAGTTTGACTCCTCTGGTCTTACTGTGAAGGAGTTGGCTTCCCGGCGTCCACTCCTCCGATGTGACAGCACGGGGCCCCTTTACACGCTTCGGCTTCCTCCATCTACTCCCACCACTTCGGCTTCGGCTTCCACTTCGTCCGCTGCCTTCGCCGCCTCTGCTTCCTCTTCTACCTGGCACCGCCGTTTCGGACATCCTGGCCGTGATGCTTTGATGCAGCTTAGTCGTAGTTCCGACATACCTTGTACTCGGGCTCACGATGAGCATTTGTGTCATGCGTGCCAACTGGGCCGACATGTTCGTCTTCCTTTTCCCACCTCTTCTTCACATGCGACCCACATTTTTGATCTTGTTCACTGCGACCTGTGGACATCTCCTGTGATGAGCATTTCTGGATATAAATACTATCTTGTCGTGGTTGATGATTTTTCTCATTATTCTTGGACTTTTCCCTTGCGTGCTAAGTCTGAGGCATTTTCCCACGATACGTCACTTCTTCGCCTGGGTGTCTACACAGTTTGGCCTCACCATCAAGGCCGTCCAGTGTGACAACGGGCGTGAGTTCGACAACTCCACCTCTCGGGATTTCTTCCTCTCTCACGGTGTCCACTTGCGCATGTCTTGCCCCTATACCTCCTCCCAGAACGGCAAGGCAGAGCGCATGATTCGCACCACGAATGACACCATGCACACCCTTCTCCTCCAGGCTTCCCTTCCTGCCCGCTTCTGGGCCGAGAGGCTTCACACTTCCACCTATCTCCTTAACCGCCTACCTTCCGTTGCCTGCCCAGCTCCTACACCACACCACGCCCTCTTCGGTACCCCTCCTCGCTACGATCACCTCCGTGTCTTCGGGTGTGCGTGTTACCCCAACACCACTGCCACTGCTCCTCACAAGCTGGCACCCCGGTCGACCCTGTGTGTCTTGCTTGGGTACTCCCCAGATCACAAGGGATACCGCTGCTATGACCTCACCTCTCGCCGGGTCCTCATCGCTCGCCACGTGGTGTTTGACGAGTCCGTTTTCCCTTTCTCCACCACCTCCACACCTCCTTCCATCTCCGATCTTGACCTCTCCTTCCTTTCTACCACTGACGCAGTGGTTCAGCCACCATTTCCGTTTAGTCCTGCAGGTCCTGCTCCGCCACTCGCGTCGTCGGCACCCTACATCGGCCTGGCGCCCTCCGGTGCGTCGCCTGACCCTGCGTCCTCCGCGGGTCCGGCCGCGACTGACCCTGGGCCGGAGGCGCCGACCTCGGCTGACTCCAGCGCGGTTAGCCCACCCGGTGCGTGTCTACCAGCGCCGAGTGCGACCGGCCCCGCTGGACACGGTGCCTGTGCCACCACCGTCCTCGCCGCCACGATCACCTACGGTGGCACCTTCTCCGTCGACGCCCAGACCGCCGTCTCCACCTCTACCAGCTGCCTGTGTCGAGCCACCGGTGTACCACCCACCGCTTCTTCACCGACACCCGCGTCATGTTCACCCCATGGTGACGCGGCACGCGGCTGGTGTCCTACGGCCCCGGGCTCTTGCAGCGACGCCCGGGGAACCGCAGGTCTCTCCTGTACCCTCTTCTGTCCGCGACGCCTTGGCGGATCCTCACTGGTGTTGTGCGATGGAAGAGGAGTACGCGGCCCTTCTGGCCAACCAGACGTGGGACCTGGTGCCGCACCCGCCTGGTGCCAATGTCGTCACTGGCAAGTGGATCTGGACGCACAAGCGCCGAGCCGATGGCTCCCTGGAGCGGTACAAGGCTCGTTGGGTTCTCCGGGGCTTCACTCAGCGGCCCGGTGTTGACTATGATGAGACCTTCAGTCCAGTGGTGAAGCCAGCTACCGTCCGCACAGTTCTCTCCCTGGCTCTCGAGCGCTCCTGGCCTGTGCATCAGCTGGATGTCAAGAATGCCTTCCTCCATGGCACTCTGACCGAGACCGTCTACTGCAGCCAGCCAGCAGGTTTCGTGGATTCCTCTCGCCCTGACTTGGTCTGCCGGCTCAACAAGTCTCTCTACGGGCTCAAGCAGGCACCTCAGGCTTGGTACTCTCGGTTTGCTACCTTCCTGCTGACTCTTGGGTTCACGGAGGCCAAGTCTGACATCTCGCTGTTCATATACCACTATGGGGGTGAGACTGCTTACCTGCTCCTCTATGTGGATGACATCGTTCTCACCGCCTCCAGCCAGTCTCTGCTCCAGCGCATCATTGCCTCTCTCCAGGCGGAGTTTGCCATGAAGGATCTGGGTGTGCTCCATCACTTCCTCGGCGTCACTATTGAGCCCCGACCTTCAGGCTTGTTCCTCCACCAGCGGCAGTTCACTCGTGACATTCTGGAGCGAGCAGGGATGACTGACTGCAAGCCCTGTTCCACCCCAGTCGACACTCAGGGCAAGCTGTCAGAGGCCGCGGGTTCGTTGCTTGGGCCCGCGGACTCTACCGCCTACCAGAGCCTTGCTGGCGCGCTCCAGTACCTCACCTTCACCCGGCCTGACATCTCCTACGCCGTGCAGCAGCTGTGCCTCTACATGCATGCTCCACAGGAGCCCCACCTTGCTGCTCTGAAGCGGCTTCTCCGGTACCTGCGTGGCACCCTCGCCTATGGGCTGCTCCTCGGCCGGTCCTCCTCTGCTGAGCTGGTTGTCTACACCGACGCTGACTGGGCGGGCTGCCCGGACACCCGCCGGTCCACCTTCGGCTACGCTGTCTTCTTGGGCGGCAACCTTGTCTCTTGGTTGTCCAAGCGCCAGCCGGTGGTCTCACGCTCCAGTGCCGAGGCGGAGTACTGCGCCGTGGCCAACGGTGTGGCCGAGGCTGCTTGGCTCCGCCAGCTCCTGGCTGAGCTTCACCACCCCCTCGCCAGTAGCACGCTCGTTTACTGCAACAACATCAGCGCGGTCTACCTCTCCACCAACCCTGTGCAGCACCAGAGGACCAAGCATGTGGAGATTGACCTTCACTTCGTCCGCGACCGTGTGGCCATCGGCGACGTCCGAGTCCTTCACGTCCCGACCACCTCCCAGTTTGCAGACATCTTCACCAAGGGCCTCCCTTCCTCGACCTTCTCCGAGTTTCGCTCCAGCCTCAACGTCACCAGTGGCTAGTTGTGGCTGCGGGGGATCCTGTGTATTGTGCTTGTTTTCTTTCTTGTCCAGTCTTGTACTCCGCTGCGCCGGTAGTCCAGACTGCGGGGGAGCTGTTAGAGTGTGTGTATTAGGCTCATGAGGCTAAGCCCATGAGGCCCATGTATGTACTGCTATATAGCTACCCTTCTAGGGTTAGCCCATTAATCTAATCACCCATTGTAGCATGCAGAAGGATTAATTATCCAGGACAAATGTATTTTATAAAGCATGTTATGTCTTTACAAGATAGCTACCATGTGTCAGCTCATACCACTGAGTTAAGAATGGTCAAAAATTCTGTCCATCTGCTTCTCTTTCTTTGAAAAGTACACCGGCGCAACCTAGCAGCAAATTCTGCTACATTAGCTTGTATTCTGTGAGTGACAACATGTGAAGGATCATGACGACATGGATGGCTATCGATCAAGATGTAGGAAGATGGGAAGGAAGTCTCGAGAAACATTCCCACTCGTTTGCTAGTAATGCGGCTACCAATCTGCCAATCAAACAGCATCAACTTCAAAAACTTATGACATATTAAGTACACAGTATAATTACTGAAACAATGAGGTTTGAGAAGGTAAACCTGAACAATGACATCTGGGCTTATCCAGTTTTTAGCAGACTCAGACAATAAAATTTGATCAATGTGGTCTATAAACAATTTGCTCTTAACAAGCCCTGGTAATGAATTTACAACTTTCCGCAATCGCAGTCCAGACAGAATATCTGTAGCAACTGGCCAGGATAGGTGCCTAGCTAGTAAAGCTACAGCCCACATATCTTCATCTGTATGAATAGCACCCACTAAAAGAAGCCCTTGTTCTGCCTTCTCTATGATCTCCAGGACCTCCATTACTGAGCAAGAGTAATTACCAAATGCAGAAACTGTTTTCATTCTTAGGTATCTAGTATATGGTTCACTATTTTTAAACCACTTATCCAAACCTCGCAAACAGTCAACATTCCAATGTTGATTAGTGTAATCTAGTGGTTCTCTAAAAGCACAGTTTATATGCACTGGGCCTTGTGGTGCTTGCATTGCATAGTAGGCAGCTGAATCAAGTGTAGTGAGAACCATTCTTGCATGGATTCGGTCTCCAGGTGGAGGGAGATTAAAAAAAGTATCTTACAAAGGTACCAAAATGATTGACCTGAAAATGGAAATTGAACTGTTAGAGACAGGAAAAAAGTATAGAACCTGGTAAATGAGTTTACCTAGAACAAAAATAAGAAAAAGTCAACTGTCAAAATTGCATTCCTAACAAGTGCAAATTTATTTATTAGTGTTTCCTTATGTGGGGGGTAATGGGTATAATGGATCTTAGGGTTCACTTGGCATATGAAACACATTTACACAAGAATATTGTTAAGAAAATGGCAGAACCTACAAACCTCAATGTGTTACATAAGAAATTCAGAATTTTAGGAGTGCTGAAACCCATGCAGTCTAAGAACCCATGCAGACTAAGACAAATGTTATTAAGAATTTTGTATTTTAAAATGTATATGCAATCAGGTACCTGATTGATGGCTTGGTTAGCTCCAGCATCATGCAACTCAGGAGGACGGTCAGCTGTGAGTAATATAACTGGTATGAAATCTTGACTTGCCTCAACCACCTACATTTGACACAGTGAAACTTTGATTTAACCAGATAATGTTGTCTTTGGTTCATAGAACTACATTACTACATTAGAAAGGTATTGGGGGAATCGCCCACACACTGGGACTTGACAGCGATGGTGGCGTATGGCGGGACAAAGAATGCCAGCACGAAGTCCGATCCAGAGGAGGCGCTGGAGGTAGCGCCAGACATGGTGCAGGAGGTTGAGGACTCCACTGTTATGGTGTAGGGTTGAGAGGTGGTAGCGGCGTGGCAGAATGTCTGTGCTACCGGGTAGTGTTAGGAGTGGGAAGCGTGGCCTGAGCAACGGGCAGCGCAACAACGGAGGATATGATGTAGCCAGGAGTTGGCGGCAACAAAGGAGCGAAGGGGACCCAAGGGTGGGTGACATTAGGGTTAGGGTGGGGTGGGATAGACCTCTGATATCATGTACTCCCTCCGCCCAATTGAAAATGCAATTATGAGAAGCGTGCCGGTCAAACTGTGTCAACTTTGATCAAGTTTATAGCAAAAAGTACTAGCATTATGTCTCGAAATAAATTTATTATGAAAATATATTTCATAACCGATCTAACGGTACTTGTTTTGTCTCATATGAGTTAGTATTTTTTTCATATAATTTTAGTCAAAATTTGCGATGGTTGACTTCTCGGGATGTGAGAATTGCATATTCATTTGGACTGTAGAAGGATAGCGGAACACCTCATACCCTTAGGGGTTGGGTGGCTTTATATATATATAGTCATACATGACTTGGAGTACAAGTAAACATAATTACATAGGACTAGGACTCCCTAATTACATAGGACTACGACTCCCTAGGATATATACAAACTATATATCTAACATCCCCCCGCAGCCGAAGCGGGAGTATCTCGGACGCATAGACTGGACCTAAACTCAGTAAACAACTGTACAGGCAGGCCCTTAGTCATGATGTCAGCGAACTGATGGGAGGATGGCACATGTAGCACGCGAAATTCACCAAGCGCAACCTTCTCGCGGACGAAGTGAATGTCGATCTCAATGTGCTTGGTCCGTCGGTGATGGACAGGGTTAGCTGTCATATACACAGCACTGACGTTGTCGCAGAAGACAACAGTAGCAGAGGATAGCGGCAGATGCAACTCCTGAAGTAACTGGCGCACCCAGCAGCACTCGGCGACGGCGTGGGCAACAGCGCGGTATTCCGCTTCAGCACTGGAGCGAGAAACTGTAGACTGCCGCTTGGAGGACCATGACACCAGGTTGTCGCCGAGAAAGACGCAGTAGCCAGAAGAGGAACGCCGAGAATCGGGACACCCGGCCCAGTCAGCGTCGGAATACGCAGTGATGGACTCGACAGGGCCGGTCCCAATGTGAAGCCCGGTGGAGAGGGTGCCCTTGACATACCGAAGAATCCGCTTGACCAGCGTGAGATGCGGCCCGCGGGGATCATGCATGAAGAGGCACGCCTGCTGAACAGCATAAGCCAGATCCGGTCGAGTCAAAGTCAAGTACTGGAGAGCAACAGTGAGGCGGCGATACTCAGACGGATCGGCTACAGGAGCACCATCAAAGGCAGACAGCTTGGCCTTGGAGTCCACTGGTGTCGATGTAGGGTGGCACTCTGCCATGCCAGCACGCTGGAGCAACTCGGCAGCGTACTCTGAGACAGGAACAGGCCGTCGGAGGAGCGCGTGACGGAGATGCCGAGGAAGTGGTGGAGCTCGCCGAGGTCGGTCATCGCAAACTCAGAGCGCAGACGCTCTGTGATGCGAGTACGAAATGCTGAAGACGAGGCCGTCAGGATGATGTCGTCGACGTAGAGCAGTAGGTAGGCGACACCATCAGTCTTTTTATAAATAAAGAGAGATGCATCGGAGGCAGACGGGCGGAAGCTGAGTGTGCGAAGATGCGCGGCAAAGCGCTGGTGCCAAGCACGGGGAGCCTGCTTCAGGCCATACAGCGACTTTTGCAGCAGACACACGTAATCAGGCAGCCGAGGGATCAACGAAACCGGGCGGTTGCTGACAATAAACCGTCTCATCGAGATGACCATGAAGAAAGGCATTCTTCACGTCAAGCTAATGCAGGGGCCAGGAGCGCGAGGCGGCAATGCTGAGGACGATGCAGATCGTGGCCGGCTTGACGACTGGACTGAACGTCTCGTCGTAGTCGATGCCATGCTGCTGGGAGAACCCACGAACCACCCAGCGCGCCTTGTGGCAAGCGAGCATGCCATCAGAATGGAACTTGTGCCGAAAGATCCATTTGCCGGTGAAGATGTTGGCGTGGGGTGGGCGAGGAACTAGGCGCCAGGTGTCGTTGTCGATGAGCGCCTGGTACTCGTCGGCCATGGCCGCACGCCACTGTGGATCGGCGAGAGCGCTGCGGTAGTCGCGTGGCAGCGGTGAGGCGGTGGTGACGAAGGCACTGCTGTAGTCGACGGGTGTGATAGCGTCCGTCTGGAGCCGAGTCGAAGGACGAACAGTACCGGAGGGAGGTACTGCACCGCTGCCGGACGCCCCAGCAGTACTGGGCGCAGCTGCTGGACCTCCGGGGGCCTGGGTAGTGCCGCTGGGCGCCAGAGCGGGGCTGCTAGGCGCCTGGGCAGGGCTGATGGGCGCCTGGGCAGAGCCGCTGGGCGCCTGGGCAGAGCTGCTGGGCTCCTGTCCTGGGGCAGAGGGCGCCGGGGATGCTACGCCGGCCGGCGGGGCAGCAGGGCGCCGCTCGTAGACGCGGCCGAAGCGACCCGGCGGTGGCAGCGGCGGGCATGCTGCGCTGACCGGCGGGGCAGCAGGGCGCCGCTCGTAGACGCGGCCGAAGCGACCCGGCGGCGGTGTTGGCAGTACCGGAGGGCCGCAGGCGATTACGGCGGGGTCGTCGATCGGAACGCCGGAGGGGGGCACAGGGCCACGCCCGCCAGGCGGAGCCTGCTGCGACAGCAGAAAGTCGCTGTCGTCGTCGAGGAAGTCGAGAGAGCTTGCCGGAGTCGAACCTGCAGTGTTAGTGGCATACGGAAAAGACGACTCATCGAAAACAACATGTCGGGAGATGATTATGCGCTGCGTGGAGACGTCCAGGCAGCGGTATCCCTTGTGGGAAGAGGGATAACCAAGGAAGACGCAGGCTGCGAAGCGGGGGGCAAGCTTATGGGTGGAGGTGGCTGAGAGGTTCGGGTAACACAGACAACCGAACACGCGAAGGTGGGACAGGTCGGGAGACTTGCCGAATAGGCGGGAGAAGGGAATCTCGGCACCAACGGCCGAGCAGGGCCGGCGGTTGAGATGGTAGGTGGCTGTGTTAAGTG